>PVKP010048170.1:0-14627 GCA_004027715.1 Plecturocebus donacophilus
TGTTGTGTTTTTCAGCTCCATCAATTCACTTATATTCTTCTCTAAGTTGTCCATTCTCGTTAACATTTCATTAAATCTTCTTTCAAGGTTCTTAGTTTCTTTGCATTGGGTTAGAACATGTTCTTTTAGTTCACAGAAGTTTCTTATTATCCACCTTCTGAAGCCTGATTCTGTGAGTTTATCACACTTATCCTCCATCAAGCCTTGTTCTCTTGCTGATGAGGAGCTGCGATCCCCTGTAGGAGGAAAGGCGTTCTGATTTCGGGTGTTCTCAGCCTTTTTGCACTGGTTTCTTCCCATTTTTGTGGATTTATCCACTTGTCTTTGTAATTGCCGACTTTCAGATTGGGTCTCTGAGTGGACATCCGGCTTGTTGGTGATGAAGTTTTTTCTGTTTCTTAGTTTTCCTTCGGGGGGCGCCCCTTCCCCACAGAACTGGGCCTTCCTGGGTTCAGCTGTGCTTGCTGTGAAACTCAGTCCTCAGCGCTTCCAATTGCTGTTCTCCTTGTGGGAATGGGACCAGCTGAGCCCGTCTAAAAGTTAGGCACACAGTCCCATATACTCCGCATCCAGAAGCGCCGCACCGGGGTGCCAGCAAAACAGCTGCGCTGGCCAAAAGAGTCGCGCTGGCAACCTGTGTGGCTCCTTTGCCGGGAATCTCCCAGTTTGTGGGCATCAAAAATTCATTTGCAATTGCGGCATCCACTCGCTCTTTGCGCTTTCACTGGCAGCTACAATCCTGAGCTGCTGCTACGCAGCCATCTTGGATCTCTCCAAGTCCCAACCATCCTATTCTTAATCTAACAAATAACAGTTTGTTCAAAATCATAGCAACAGTGTATTCAATTATGTATTTTCATGTAAATGAATGACAACAATGATTAGGAGCAGAAGGCAAGGATTAGGATTATTTTGTTATTCTAAGGTACTGTATAGTGTTATTTGTAAGTGAACTTGGAATCGTTGTAAATGTATATTGAAAACTCCAGGGCAACCACTAAAAAGAGTAAAAAAAAGAAAAAGGTAACTGACATGCTAAAAAGAGAAACTGAAATATGCAATGCTCATATGAAATGTTCTATTTAACTGCAAAAGGAGCTGGGCACAGTGACTTGTGCCTGTAACTCTAGCTACTCAGGAGGCAGAGGTGGGAGGACTGCTTGGGCTCAGGAGTTCAAGGCTGCAGTCAGTTATGATCACACCATTGCACTCCAGTGTAGGAGAATGAAATCTTGTCTCTTAAGAAAAAGAAAAAATTTAAAAAGTAAAACCACAAAAGGCAGGATAAGAATGAAAGACAAAAATAGGAACAAAGAAAAAGGACAACAAATAGAAAAGCAACAATACAGTAAATGTTAATCCAACTATATTAACAATGATTTTAAACATCAGTGATCTAAATCAATTTAAAGAAAGATTTCAGAGCAGAGCAAAAAACAAGGCCCAACTCTATGTTGTCTACAGTAAATCCACTTTAAATATAAAGACACACATAGATTAAAAGGAAATAGATGGAGATAGATATACTGTACTAACACTAATCAAAAGAATGAAAGAGTAGCTATATTAGTTTCAGCCAAAGCAAACTTATTGCAAGGAAAGTTATCAGGTATAAAGAGAGACATTGCATAATGATAAAGGGGTCAGTTCTCCAAGAAGGCATACAATCCTTAATGTGTATGTGCCTAACGAGAGTTTCAAAATAGTTGAGGCAAAAACTGATGGACCTGTAAGAAGAAATAGATGAATTCACTATAATAGTTGTACTCTTTAACATCCCTTGTATTAGGGTTCTCTAGAGGGACAGAATTAATAGTATAGATACATATATATACAGGGGAGTTTATTAAAGAGTACTAAACTCACATGATCACAAGGTCTCACAATAGGCTGTCTGCAAGCAGAGGAGCAAGGAAGCCAGTCTGAGTCCCAAAGAAGAACTTGAAGTCTCATGTTCTAGGGCAGGAAGCATCCAGCACGGGAGAAAGATGTAGGCTGGGAGGTTAAGCCGGTCTAGTCTTTTCACATTCTGCCTGCTTTTGTCCTAGCCATAGTGGCAGCTGATTAGATTGTACCCGCTCAGATAAAGGGTGGGTCTGCCTTTCCCAGCCCACTGACTCTATTGTTAATCTCCTTTGGCAATACCCTCACAGACACAACCAAGATCAATACTTTGCATCCTTCAATCCAATCAAGACACTCAGTATTAACCATCACACCTTTGAATCAGAAATGGACAGATACATAGGCAGAAAATCAGTAAGAACTCAACTTCACCATCAATTAACTTGATATAGTTGACATATATTGACTACTCCATCCAAACAATAGCATAATGCATATTCATCTCAAGCTCACATGGAACATTCACCACGAAGACCACATTCTGGCTCATAAAACACACCCTGACAAATTTAAAAGAACAGAAAATACACAATGTCTACTCTCAGACAACAATGGAATTAAACTAGAAATCAACAACAGAAAGATACCTGGAAAATCCCAAAATAATTGGAGATTAAACTACACATATCTAAATGTGTGGGTTAAAGAAGAAATCTCAAGAGAAACTTTAAAATGTTTTGAATTAAGATTTTTTAAAAATGAAAACAATAAAAATTTGTGGGATGCAGCAAAAGTAGTACTTAGAGGGATATTTATAGCATTGAATATATTAGAAAAAGAGATCTAAAATCAGGAATTTAAATTGGGAAGCTAGAAAAAGAAGAGCAAATTAATTCCAAAGTAAGAAGAAAAGAAATAATAAAAATTATAGGAGATATCAATGAAATTGAAAACAGGAAGTCAATGAAGAAAACAAAACCAAAAGTCTATCCTTTGAATAGATCAATGAAATTGATAAACCTAAGGAAAAAAGACAGGACAAAATTACTATTATGAGAAATGAAACAGGTGACATCACTATAGATCCAATGGACATATTAAAAGGACAATAAAGGAATATTATGAAAAACTCTAGGCTCACAAATTCAATAACCTAGATGAAATAGGTCAGTCTCTCATGAAAGACACAATTTGCCAAAACTCACATAAGAAAAACTAAGCCATTTGAATAGACTCATTTCTATTAAATTAATTGAATCAATAATTAATAACAATCCCGTGTGGTTTCACTAGTGAATTCTACCAAACATATAACAAATTCTTGACAATCTCTTCCAAAAGATAGAAGCAGAGTAACTATTCTTAACTCAATCTATGAAGCCAACATTACCCTAATTCCAAAATTAGACAAAGACTTTACAAAAAAAACTACAGATCAATATCTCTCATGAACATAGAGGCAAAAATCCTTAACAAAACATTAGCAAGTTGAATCCATCAATGTATAAAAAGAGTTATACACCACAGCCAATTGGAATTGATCCCAGGTATGCAAGGCCAGTCCAGCATTTGAAAATCAATCAATGCATCACACCAACAGGCTAAAGAAGAAAAGTCACATGATCATATTAATAGATGCAGAAAGAGCATTTGGGAGAATCTAACACTCATTTATGATAAAAACTCTCAGCAAACTGGGAACATAGGGGGATTTCCTCAACCTGATAAGTTACATCTACAAAAAACCTGCAGCTGACACCATCATTCTTTTTTTTTGTTTTGTTTTCTGAGATGGAGTCTCGCTGTGTCCCCAGGCTGGAGTGCAGTGGCTCCATCTTGGCTCACTATAAACTCTGCCTCCTAGATTCAAGTGATTCTCCTGCCTCAGCCTCCTGAGTAGCTGGGATTACAGGTGCCTGCCACTGTGCCCAGCTAATTTTTGTATTTTTAGTAGAGATGGGGTTTTATCATGTTGACCAGGCTAATCTCAAACTCCTGACCTCAGGTGATCTGCCCACCTAGGCCTCCCAAAGTGCTGGGATTGCAGGTGTGAGCCACTGTGCCCGGCCAACACCATAATTCTTAATGATGAAAAACTAGAAGCTTTCCTATTAAGACTGGGAACAAGGCAATTTCCTCTCACTATTCCTTTTCACCATCATCACCATCATAATGGAAGACCTAGCTAGTACAACAAGATAAGTAAAGGAAATAAAAACTACACTATAGGCCGGGTGCAGTGGCTCATGCCTGAAATCCCAGCACTTTGAGAGGCCAAGACGGGTGAATCACGAGGTCAGGAGATTGACCATTCTGGCCAACGTGGTGAAAACCCGTCTCTACCAAAAATACAAAAATTAGCCAGGTGTGGTGGCGTGTGCCTGTAGTCCCACCTACTTAGGAGGCTGAGGCAGGAGAATCACTTGAACCTTGAACCTGGGAGGCGGAGGTTGCAGTGAGCCAAGATCATGCCACTGCACTCCAGCCTGGAGACAGAGTGAGACTCTGTCTTAAAAAATAAAACATCAACAAAAAATATACTATAATATTTGTGAAGGAAGAAATAGAACTTTTTATTTCCAGATGACATTATTGTCTGATTAGAAAATTTGAAAGAATCAACAAAAAACTGGAATTAGTAAGTAATTATAGAAAAGATTCAGGATACTAATATTCAGAAGTCAATATTTTCCTATATACCAGCAATGAATAAGTAAAATTTAAAATTTAAAACAATATCATTTACATTAGCACTCCAAGAAATGAAATAATTAGATATAAATCTAGCAAAATATTTATGAAATATATGTGAGAAAAACTACAAGACTCTGATACAAGAAATCAAAGAACTAGCCAAGTATTGTGGTGTGTTCCTGTAGTCCTAGCTACTTGGGAGGCTGAGGTAGGAGGTTGCTTGAGCTCAGGAGTTTGAGACCAGCCTGGGCAACATAGTGACACCTCATCTAAGAAAAAAAAGAAAAAAGAAAAAAAAATACAAAGAATTAAAATAAACTAAGATCTCTTCATTTAATATCTATTCCATGTTCATGAATAAAAAGATTCAATAGTCAAGATGTCAGTTCTTCCAACTTGATTTATAGATTCCACTCAATTCCAATATTGATCTCAGCAAGTTATTTTTCAGATATTGGCAAACTGATTCTGAGGATTACATGGAGAGGCCAGAATAACCACAACGGTGAAGGAGAACAAAGTTGGAGGACTGACACTACCCAACTTCAAGACTTACTAAAAAAAACACAGAAATCAAGACAGTATAGATAAGAAATCATCTTACCCCAATCAGAGTGGCTACTAAGAAAAAGACAAAAAACAAAAAAATAAATAGCAGATGTTTGTGAGGTTGCAGAGAAAAGGGAATTCTCATACAATGTTGGTGGGAATGGAAATTAGTTTAACCTCTATGGAAAACAATATGGGGATTTCTCAAAGAACTAAAAATAGAACTACCATCTGATCCAGGAATCCCACTATTAGACATCTACCCAAAGAAAAGAAATGTATATATCAAAAAGATACCGGGCTGGGCACCATGGCTCATGCCTGTAATCCCAGCACTCTGGGAGGCCGAGGAGGGTGGATCACGAGGTCAGGAGATCAAGACCATCCTGCCCAACATGGTGAAACCCCGTCTCTACTAAAAAAATTAAAAATAAAATAAAAAATAGAAAAGATACCTGCACTTGTATGTTTATCGTAGCACTATTCATGATAGCAAAGATATAGAATCAATCTAGGTATTCATCAATGGATGGTTGGATAAAGAAAATTTGGTATATATACACAATAGAATACTATTCAGTCATAAAAAAGAATGAAATCATGTCTTTTGCAGCAAAATGGATGGAACTGAAAGTCATTATCTTAAGTGAAGCAAGCCAGACACAGAAAGTCAAGAATCAAGTTTCTCATTCATAAATGGGTGCTAAAAAATGTGTGCACATGGACTTAGTGCAGTGATAAATAATGGAGACTCATAAGGGTGTGATGGGGGGTGAATGATGAGAAATTAATGGGCACAATGTACGTTATTTGGGTGATGGATACCCTAAAAGCTGAACACAATTGCACTTGCATTCTGTAAGTTTACACACAAAGAAAGTATGGTATTGGCAAAATTTTCTCATTGTTTCTATGTATTTTCTAGATTGATATAATATAAACATGTATTATGTTTGGAAAGACACTACATTAAAATTAAAATTTCAAGCAATAACAAGTGTATATTTAAAGTACTTATAAAATCACAACTTGGCCAGATGTGGTGGCTCACACCTGTAATCCCAGCACTTTGGGAGGCTGAGGCGGGCAGATCACATGAGGTCAGGAGTTTGAGACCGGCCTGACGAACATGAAGAAACCCCATCTCTACTAAAAATACAAAATTAGCTAGGCGTGGTGGTGTATGCCTGTAGTCCCAGCTACTCACGAGGCTGAGGCAGGAGAATTGCATGAACCTGGGAGGCAGAGGTTTGTATGAGCCGAAATCATGTCATTGCACTTCAGCCTGGGCAATGAGAGGGAAACTCCATCTCAAAAAAAAAAAAAAAAAAATCACAACTTACTCCCTCCCACACCCCCCCCCACCAAAAACAGGAACCTTAGTAAACATTACTTCTTATCAGAGTTTAATTTAGCTAAAAATATAGCCTTGCAATATACCTAGGAGTTTAATATGGTAGTTATTTGTAGTATTAGGATGAGACTATTTAGACAGAAGGTTTTTTTTACTACGAAAAATTCCATGCATTTCATAAGGAGAATAAAAATCACAACATTATCTTATGCCATTAAATCACATCTTAGACTTTTAAAGAGTCCTTATGAGACCTGGCATGAGAACAAGCATGGACTTTAAGCATGAAAATATCAAGTGAGCCAAAGCTGATATGAGACACTTGTAAAGGTTAGCAGCTTGCCTTAAATAATTGTTTCCATTTTTCCAGATGCTGCTGAGATATATTTCATAAAAAGTATTAATGCATATGGAGCAACCCTGGGCTCAGAGGATTTTGAAACACTGAGCACCATTGCAGAATTTTGCAAATGGCTTGTTCAAAATGGCAAAAAACAGGTAAATATGATCAATGCATAAACAGAATTGCTAATTTGTGTATTAGATCACAATAGCATTTTTCATCTCTTATAATTCAGATGCTGGAGATCAGATAAGTTCCAGATAAAACTAGGCAAGAACCACATTGTTTCATTATTTGTTAGCATTAAAGGATTTTTTTTTTTTGCAAATTGGTTTCATTCTTTTGATGAAACTGAGCAACTCTGTCCAACAAGGTTTAGTTTATACTTGAAAACTGCAAAGTAGGCTCAAAATATTTTAGAGGGAATTGATATTTATGGCAAAAGAAAATTTGCAGCTCTATGTTTGCTTCTAACCATTCCTTATCAATTTTTTTTTTTTTTTGAGACAGGTCTCTCTCTGTCATCCAACCTGTAGTGCAGTGGGGCGATCTCGCCTCATTGCAACCTCTGCCTCTTGGGTTCAAGCCATTCGTCCACCTCAGCCTCCTGAGTAGCTGGGATTACAGGCATTCACCACCATGCCCAGTTAATTTTTGTATTTTTAGTAGAGATGGGGTTTTGCCATGTTGGCCAGGCTGGTCTTGAACTCCTGACCTCAGGTGATCCACCCATCCCAGCCTCCCACAGTGCTGGGATTACAGGCGTGAGCCACCATGCCCCACCAGCATTGCCTTTCTTGTTTGAAATTTTACAGCTATACTTTGTTGTATAATGTTATGGTTCCCTTTCTGTAAAATGTTATTTTTAGTGATCTAAATAAAGCTTGTCTTGTTTGGAGAAAAAAAATAAAATAAAACTGAGAATACTAGACAGGGCTTACGTGGCTTAGAATATTAGTGAAAAAAAATTTTTTTTCTTGTATCTTGATACATGAGATCCTTCAAATCCAGGACATATGTAATCTCTGGCTTTGTAAATTTAATATTTTAAGTCAAAATTGGCTTCCATCTTTGGATCTAGCTACCAGTTATTTTCTTTTGCAGTAGTGGTTTTCTCTTGATCTGACAGCTTTTTATTAGCCACAATTTTGTTTTCACATTTTAAAAAGTTATAGAAAATAATTGTTATTGCTGACCTTTTTACTTAGAAGTCCCATGAATCTAAGCTATCACTCAAAACTTTTTGACCTATGCTGGGCATGGTGGCTCACACCTGTAATCCAAGCACTTTGGAGGCCATGGTGGGCGGATCACCTAAGGTCAGGAGTTTAAGACCAGCCTGACCAACATGCTGAAACCTCGTCTTTCAAAAACAAAAGAAACAAAAAACCTTTTGACCTGAGCTTTATATATTCAGTGCAGCATGAACATAGTGAAGACTTTTGTTGTCATAAGATCCCACATGACATTTGTCTGACTGAGCCAACTTTATACTTCCTCAGGCAAATGAGAAATATGGATATATTTGACATGGTCTTATTGGCCATGTAAAAACCAGTTTAAGAGTAGAGTTATAGGCACATAATAAGTAAAAATTTATTTCTGGGAATGAAAAAAAGTTTCTTTTTATATCATATCTAAACATTTTTATAAATGATGACATTTTCTTCATTTCAATTTTAATTGCCATTTGTAAATATAAAAATCTTATAATGATTTGCAACCTGTTTTCTGTGGTCATAGTATTTTCTGTTGGTTCAGATTTTTTTTTTTTTTTCTGAGATGGAATCACTCTGTTGCCCAGGCTGGAGTGCAGTGGCACCATCTCAGCTCACTGCAAGCTCCGCCTCCCAGGTTCAAGCAATTTTTTTGCCTCAGCCTCCTGGAATAGTTGGATTATAGGTGCCTGCCACTAAGCCCGGCTAATCTTTGTGTTTTTAGTAGAAACGGGGTTTCACCATGTTGGTCAGGCTGGTCTTGAACTCTGGACCTCAAGTGATCTGCCCACCTTGGCCTCCCAAGTGCTAAGATTATAGGCGTGAGCCACCACACAGAAGATTAACATGAGAATCAATTGCCATGGGTTGATCTAATAATTTTCTTTTCAAAGATGTGAAAATACTTTGCCAGTATTTTTATATTCTGGTGCAGTGAATACCATGACCTTGTTTGTGATAAACCACCAGTATCACCACCAGTATCAATGCCTGGTAATTTTCCACTTCTAACCAAGTACTTCCTAGTATATGAAGCTCCTGGACAAAGCCACCAAAGGACCTGAGTGCCAGGTGGCTCCAAATCAAAACCATAAGCAGGACTATGGATAGGTCAGCCTTAACATTAAGAAGCAAGTGCCATGAGAGCAGGAATTTTTGTTTCTTTTGTTCACTGCGGTGTCCTCAATGCCTGAAACAGTAACTGGCACAGAGAAGGTGACCAATAACTTTTGCATGAAGATGCTGAATTTTATAACACATTTCTCATGTTTGAAAGTAGCTTGATCTCCCACCTCCAAGCTTCATGTGAGGCTGTAGGCCTGTCCTAGAAGACCATAACAGAAACTCGCAAGACTTGGGAACTGTTCCCATGGAATACACACACACACACACACACACACACACACACACACACACACACACACACACATATTTTGGCAAACAGTTTAACCTGCCATGGATAAAAAATAAAACCCATTCATCTGGAACCACCATTTTCCAATGATTCATCAAAATTTCAAAACATGGTGGCTCACATATGTAATCCCAGCACTTTGGGAGGGTAAGGCAGGAGGACTGCTTGACCAAAACACTGAGGGGTTTGAGACCAGCCTGTGGAACATAGCAAGACCCCATCTCTACAAAAAATTAAAGAATTAGCCAGGTGCTGTGGTGCATCCCTGTGGTCCCAGCTACATGGGAGGCTGAGGCATGAGGATTACTTGAGCTTGGGAGGTTGAGGCTTCAGTGAGCTGTGATTACGCCACCGCACTCCAGCCTGGGTGACAGAGACCCTGTCTCAAAAACAAAAACAAGCAAAACCAGAGAAATGAGGAGAGCCACCCCTTCTATGTTCTCTAGGGCTTTTAGAAAACATGAAGATGCTCCTCGGGCCACATACATGCAAATCTACAGGAAAGGCGGTACTGTTGAAATCAGGGGAATAGGGAATGCCTCACAAGTGTTCTCACGGAGAGAGCCTGCATTGTTATCCAGCCAGCTGTTGGTGTTGTAAACCCAAGATTTTTGACAAGATTCTTACCAACAGAATGAATGTATGTTTGAAGCATATTCAGCACTCTAAGAGCTGGGATAGCCTCCTGAAACTTCTGAAAGAAAATGGTCAGAAAAAGAAGGAAGTCAAAGAGATGGGTCCCTGGGTTCAACTGAAATGCCAACCTGCTTCACCCAGGGAAGCACACTGTGAGAACTAATGGGAAGGAGCCCGAGCTGCTGGAACCTGTTTCCTGAACAGCTAGATTAACTTGCAGGAAAAGAGAGAAGACTGAAATAAACAAAATTAGAAATGAAAGAAGGGACATTAAGCTGATGCCACAACAATTAAAAGGATTATAAGAGACTACTATGAATTAATATTGCCAGTTCTTTTCAAACTCCACCATTTTCTGGAAGAAGAGGACATACTTCCAAACTCTTTTTATGAGGCCAGCATTACTCTGCCATCAAAGCCATAAAAAGATACTACGAGAACACTATAGTTCAATATCCCTGATGCATATAGATGCAAAAATTCTCAACAAAACACTAGCAAATCAGATTTAACAGCACATTAAAAGTGTCATACACCGTCACCAAGTGGGACTTATCCCTGCGATGTTAGAATGGTTCAGCATATGAAAATCAATCAATGAGATATACCACCTTAAACAGAATGAAGGATAAAAATCATATAATACTCTGAGATGCAGAAAAAGCATTTGACAAAATTCAATACCTTTACATGACTTAAAAAAAAAGAAACAGGCTGGGCACAGTGGCTCACGCCTATAATCCCAGCACTTTAGGAGGCTGAGGTGGCAGATCACAAGGTCTAGAGTTCAAAACCAGCCTGGCCAATATGGTGAAACCCCATCTCTACTAAAAATACAAAAATAATAATAATAATAATTAGCTGGCCGTGGTGGCAAGCACCTGTGGTGCCAGCTACTTGGGAGGCTGAGGTGGAAGAATCGCTTGAACTCGGGAGGCGGAGATTGCAGTGAGCCGAGATCGGGCCACTGCACTCCAGGAACAGAACAAGGCTGTTTTAAAAAAGAAAAGTCAACAAAGAAAGAATAGAATGAAATTACCTCAACATAGTAAAGGCCATACATATATGCAAAGCCTATAGCTAATATCATACTCAATGGTGAAAAACTGAAAGCTTTTACTTTAAGATTAGGAACAAAAGAATGATGCCCACTTTCTCCACTTCTATTCAACATAGTACTGAAAGTACTAGTCAGTGCAGTTAGGCAGGAAAATGAAATAGAAAACATCCAAATATAAACAGAAGTAGAATTATTTCTGTTCACAGAATGACATGATGTTATGTAGAAAACCCTAATGATCACACACACACACACACACACACACACACACACACACACACCCTGTTTGAACTAATAAATTCAACTAAATTATAGGAAACAAAATCAGCCTACAAAAATCAGTTGCATTTTTATAATAACACTGAACAATTTGAAAAGGAAAGTAAGAAAACAATCCATTTACAATAGCATCAGAAAGAATAAAATACTTAGGAATAAACTTAACCAAGGAGGTGAAAGACTTTTACACTGAAAAAAAGAAACCAGGAAAATAATAAATTAAATGCATTATTTCCTGCTCTAAAAAATGCAAAAATATTACAGTAGCCTTGAAATTCCTGATTTATTGACAGTGTTTTCTGGAAAGCAGCAACTGACATCCCTTTTATGTTTGTTGTTCTGACATGCCACATTAGGGTTGATAATTACATACTCAACCCAATTCTGAAGAAATGTTCTGTTACACCTGTCAACGTAGATAATTCAGGCAGTGAGCAGGTGATGAGCAGTTCTTAAGGGAGCCAGCAACAATACCTCTTCACCTTCTCTAAAGAGAGCACATTGAGAAGGCAACTGAGTACAAGCACCAAATATCCTGTGAATAATTTCCAATGAATACTTAATTTATTTTTGCTGTATTGTAAGTAATTAACAGTGACAGCTTTGCTGAAAGACAACTGGCCTAGATATTTCAAAAATGTCAATGTTATGAGAGACCAAAAGGGCAGGAGAACTGTTACAGATTAAAGGATCATGAAAACTAAATACAGTACGTGAAGATTAGATGCTAGATTTTAAGGAGGTGTAAAGAACATTATTGGAACAATTGGGGAATTTGAATATGGCACATATATTAAGAAATACTTTTGTATTGATGTAAGATTTATTGAATGATAATGTGATTGTAGATATGTAGGAAAATTTTCTTGTTCTAAGAAGACACATACTTAAGTATTTAGCAGTGGCCACATGCGATGGCTCATACTTGTCTGTAATTCCAGTAATTTGGGACACCAAGGCAGGAGGACTGCTTGAGCCCAGGAGTTCATGACCAGCCTGGGAAATATAGTGGGACTCCGTCTCTACAAAAAATAAATAAATAAATTAGCTGGGCAAGGTGGTGTGCAGCTATAGTCCCAGCTACTCAAGAGGCTGAGGTGGAGGATCATTTGAGCCTGGGAGGTCGAGACTGCAGTGAGCCATGATTACACCCCTGCACTGCAGCCCGAGTAAGAGAGTGAGACCCTGTCTCAAAGAGACAAACAAACAAACAAAAAGCATTTAGGGGTAAAGCATCTTGATTACTACAACTTATTTTTAACAAAAATATATGTGCAGATGCATGTATATTTATATAGCGAGAGATATTATTCTTTATGAAGAGAGAACAATAAAGCAAATATAGCAAAATTGTAGCAATGTGTGAATCTAGGTGAAAACTGTATGGATATTTATTTTACTATTCTTTTAGTTTTTCTGAAGATTTGAAAAAATTTAGAATAAAAAATAGGTGAATAAAAAAGAGTGAGGGTTGTGGAATTCAGACTGCCTGGTGTTGGAATTCTGACACTGCCCATCATGGGCTGTATGATCTGAGGCAAGATCCTTAGCTGTTACTGGTTTCCATTCCTTCATCTGTAAAATGAGTATAACAACAGTTTCTCTCTTGTAGGGCAGCCATGAACATTAAATAGTATTATACATATGAATTAACTATTATTAATTATAAGCTTGGAACTTTAATTCTTAATACAAATTACTTAGGTGACACATCACAACGGACCGATCTTGGTGGGTTATGTCATCTTTGGGTGCAATGCCTTCTCCATAGAGTTCAGGAAATAGAACCAGCATGCTCCTTCGGAATTGCCAGGCTGATTTTTTTTTTAAACATTTTATCCCTCAGGAGGCTTACAGACTGTTAAAGTCTTCGTTAAAGTCCCAGATCATCAGCTGCGGTGACTATAGCAAAAATGTGGCTGAATCTTTTCATAACAAAGGAGAGCACAGAAAGGCAATTCAGCTGCTGAGGAAGGTGACTATTAGCTGGTTTCGTTACATTTTCCCCTGGGCTTGTAAGCAGAATGGAAGGAGCGATGTATGTACCTATGTATGCATGTGTGTATATATTTTCCCCTCCCTTCCATTTCATTCCCTCTCTCTTTCTTTCCTTTTCTCTTTTTAAGTGATGTGTTATCTTTTGAAAATTGTCTGCTTTCTTAGATGTGCTGAGGGAGAAAAAAAAAACTTTTGTTGAGTCCATAGCTGGACAAGAGTCTTAAAAGAGTAACACCCTAATCTTGGAATCTAAGTATGGTAGTGGCAGAATCTCTTGAAAGCACTTCGAGGTAGGGTGGAATTAGTAATACCTTGTTTAACCATCCATACTCAAGTACTCATTCCCCTTTCAGAGAGCTCATTCCCTTGCAGTAGGGGTATGGCAAGAGGTGTTCGACCAGTCAGTATGCTGACAGAATGAAGCTAAAGACTTAGTAAGATAGATGGGTATGCCTCTACATAAAACCCAAGTTTGTTCAAAGTCAGAGGAAAAGTTGGTAAAGATCAAGTAATACTCAAGTGAGCAAAGGGTGAAGTCAGAAGCAGTCTACATCAAGTTTGCAGATATTTTCATCTCATTTCAGGCTAACCTAATGTAATCAGAAAATGGTAAATAACAGGAGAAAGGGGTAACTCATTTTGAAGAATCAGAGGAAAAAGCCTCCTGAAAGTAAGTTACAGGAGCCAGAATAGCTTTTCCTGGGAAGCATGAACACATGGATGGCATCTGTGTAATAGGGGCAGAGGCCTGGAAGGAGAGAAAACTTTGAAATGAAAGGATGGAGAGAGATCCAAGATGGCCGCATAGGAGCAGCTCAGGATTCCAGCTCCCAGTGAAAGTGCAGAGGGTGAGTGGACACCGCATTTCCAGACGGATTTTTATTACCCCCAGACCAGGAGATCCCCAGGCGGAGCAGCCCCACGGGTCGCTAGTGCGGCTGTTTGGGCCGGCGCGGCTGTTTCGGCCGGCGCGGCTGCTTTGCCGGCGCCCCGGCGCGGCGGTTCTCCGCACAAAATACACTGGTCTGTGTGCCCTTAGAACTGGCGAGTGGAGCTACGGGAAGGCGGATTAAAAAGGGGACCGAATCAGGGAGCCAGCCCAGGAGATTCCCAGGCAAAAAAGCGCTACGAATCTCAGCGCCACTGTTTCAGCCTGCGCAGTGTGTCCCCGCAGGGGAAATCACACAGATCCCGGCGCCTTTTCAACAGGCGACTGGAACACCTGGGAGTCGCCCATT
>PVKP010048171.1:0-14626 GCA_004027715.1 Plecturocebus donacophilus
ATAAATGTATAAATGTAATAAATGAGGAAGTTTAAAGCCTTAATGAATTAAGTAATGTAACATCTACTTTCTCTAATCTGCCCTGGAAGTAAATCCTTCTTGTCTGATGGGTGTGCATTTATCCAAAGCCAAGTCGATATTAATTTGTACCAGAAAATGCCCTGTGTGTAAGGAAGTTAAGCCCTAGAGATAAGGGTAACAAGAAAAAACAATATTTTGAATGGAAAAACCCATCCAATTCTTTTACCCCCCAACCTGACTGCTGCCCTCTCCTCTGCCTCCTCTGCTCACCAGCTCTGACCTGGTGCCAAGTGAGACTCAGAATCAGCCGATTCTACACATTTCCAAGCAAAGAGGGTATAAAATATGCCTGTCCTCATCCTCTCATTCATTTCCTTTCTCCTCCTCTTCTCTCGGCCTCCTCTCCTTCCCACTTTCCATCACCTTCAGAGTCATCATTGTCATCACTAATATTGTTAAGTACTGAAGTGGTGCCAGGTACAATCTAGGTGCTTTCTATGCATTATCTCAACTCCATTTACTTTGTCACAAACCCACTATTGTTGAGGATATTAACTAAACAAACAAGCTTACTTTATTTCTACTGTAATTAGAAAGTGAATCTTAAGTAGCATATCTTAACACTATTAAAATAAATCAGTGGTTCACAACTGGAGACGATGCTGCCGTTTAGAGAACATCTGTCACCCTCTGGAGACATTTCTTGTTCTCTTAGCTAGAGGGGATGCTCTTGTTGGGGGAGGCCCTAAACATCCTTCAGTGCGCAGAACAGCTCCCTGCTTCAAAGAAATATCTGGCCTAAAATGTTAACAGTTCTGAGAGTGATAAACCCTGAGATAAACTAATTTTTATAGGGATTAGAAAAAAATTCACCACTAAGAAAAACTTAAGTTGCCATTAAATCTTTTACATCAAATTATACAATTTTTAAAACAATTTGCACACCTTGCTGCAGTCACAAGAACTATGTTTTTCTTTTTTCTTTTTTTTTTTTTTTTTGAGATGAAGTGTCACTCTGTTGCCCAGGCTGTGGTGCAGTGGCAATCTCAACTCACTGTAGCCTCCGCCTCCCAGGTTCAAGCGATTCTCCTGCCTCAGCCTCCCCAGTAGCTGGGATCACAAGCATGCACCACCATGCCCAGCTAATGTTTGTATTTTTAGTAGAGACAGGGTTTCACTCTGTTGGCCAGGCTGGTCTTAAGCTCCTGACCTCAGGTGATCTGCCAGCCTCAGCCTCCCAAAGTGCTGGGATTACAGGGTGAGGTGTGGTGGCAGGCGCCTCTAATCCCAACTACTTGGGAGGCTGAGGCTGGACAATCACTTGAACCGGGGTAGAGTTTGCAGTGAGCCAAGATCGTGCCCCTTCACTCCAGCCTGGGAGAAAGAATGAAACTCTGTCTCAAAACAAAACCATAAAACAACTACAAGTCAACTTTTTATCTCCATAAAGTGAAGAGCAAAAATGTAGGACTGTTAGTCTTATAAAAATATAATTTTCTTAATGAAAAAAATGTTACTAGCTCAGTGAACAATGGCTTCTTTTATAAGGAAACTGGGAAAATATCATTGTTTTGCAACTTTTTCCCTTAGCCTTCAATCTTGCTGGCAATCCTTAAACTAAACCTGCTCATTATCCTGTAAGGTGAAACTTTTATTTCCCATCTTACCTTCCTTGAGTCAAGGGGTTTCTTCAGCATTGTCAAGGTAGATTTAAAACAAAAGTTTAACATCCTCTATTTCAGACAAAGATCAGCCAACAACAATGAAAAGCCAACCGTTTACTTAGTTTTCTTTCATGTCTGATACTGAACCCTATTTCTTCTAATTTATTCAGTGGAGCATTTTCCCCATACATGTCTTTCCTTCAAGTAGTGTCCATTGTTTCCTAGTGTTCCTAAAAAGCTTATGTTGTCCCCAAACGTTTATGTTAATCTGCTTTCCCAAAAAGCTTATGTTGTCTTCTAAGACCATTCTCTGTAAACATAGCCCAAATCCCAGTTCTTGATGGCTTTCACACTGAGCTGTTTTCAGGTCCACGCCAGCTCTGGGCTCAGCCAAGTTGGCTCAGAATTATATGTGCCTAAAGTTGCCTGGAGACATACTGGTGCCAGGAACAAACTTCAGGCATTTCAAACTTCACTGTTTATTTTTAAAGTCCATATTTCTTTTATTTAAGAACTCCTCTTCCTCTCTCTTCTCCCAAAAAATCATTCAGCTTTCAAAACAGGGCTCATTCTAGAGCCACAAAGTCTTGTTTACCCTAGAAACTTGGCCAGCAGGTTTTGAATTCTGAACAGTATGCCCTACTTAATGGGAGAGGTTAGAAAGAGAGAAAAATCACTTTCCCAGAAGTATGCAGCTAAAATTCTAACTAATCTACTTTTAAAATTTGAAATGATTTCTTCCTTCCTTATTTTATTATAAGAAAGGCTGGTTGAAGGCCATTGTTGATGACTCTCTAACTCAGTCCAGGCCGGTTTTTGTAAACACGTTGTCTCTCGCTAAAGGCCTTCATCCTCTCTCTAGTCTTTAGTGCTTCCTGCCTTTGTCCATTCATCAGTAGTTCATATTATTTTTGAAAGGAAATTCTGATGAGATATTTGCTGTACTATATTAATTGAAAGTGTAAGTCATCTCTGAAGAGACTGATGATTTCCTTCTTGGCGTTCTGCTTGTGATTTTAGATGATATGACCAAGTAAATATTGGATCCCTGCATTTGGCAATAGCCCCCAGTTGTAAACTTACTCCAGATGTGGTTGAAATAATCCGAAGTATGACCTAACAATGAAAAGTTTAATTATGAATGTACCATTCCCCACAACTACTTTGCTTCCTATAAACACTTTTAGACAGACTTAAAGAAATATATTTACCCCAGGTACAGTCTATGCTGTCTTCTTCCATAAAACTCAAGCATTAAGTATCACCATCTAATTCTTATTTCTCCCATTTTTCCATAAAGATGTTGAAAAAGTTCTTCTACTTGGAGTTTGTGTATCAAGTGCCTAAACAATTCTCTGTTTCAACCATGTCTGCCTTCGTAGCAATTATATTCTGTAGTTAGTCACCTTGCCATCAATTCTAATTCTCTAATTAAAGACCCTTTCTTGGGGTTTTATCCTGACATATAATAGCTAAAGTCTGATCCCTTCTTAAGATTTTTCTTTGTGCAATTTTCTTTTTCAGCTCAGAAAATGAATAAAACTAAAGAACTTCTTGCCCTATAATAGTCTTTATCTATTGAATAAACTGCTAACGAGGCACATCTTAAAAGAGCATGTCAATCCTCCCCCAAGCACCTTCTTTTCTGTCATATTTCCTCTCTTTAGTTCTCTGTGGTGCAATCTTGCCAACGTATTTTATCAGTTTCAAAAATTTCAAATCTGCCTGTTCTTTTTTTATAATGTCATATTATTTTCTTAGGATTTTAAGTATTTATGTCAAGTCTTCAATTATTTTTAAATGGCTGTTTTGTGTTATCTTCGATATCATTGTTGCAGCAATAATATAAAGTTCTTGGGCTCTAATTCCCCTGTTGCAATGCCTGCTGCTTCTTGCTGATGGTTAACGGTTCCGGGGCCACCACAACACATACACCCTGCGGGGGCTCTGCTCACATCATCCTGCATGTGCCCTTGCTGCGTGCAATACACAAGCTAAGAAGACATCTGTGGTGTGCCTAATGGGTTCTGCTTTGATATATACATTTTTATCATCTTTAATAGGAATATTTTTTCCTGTGGGAATCTCATAGATATTGCCCTCCTGTTTTACATAAATTCTGCCAGCATTCAAAGGGGATTATCAGGTATCAATTTTTAAATGATTATTTCTTTTAAACAATGGAGGTTTCTGGACCCCGAAGGTGTTATCAACTCAATCCTCAAATCTGTGCAAGGTGTAAGGTAATTTCAGTTTTTCAAGAGACTTCCCAGGAGAGACTCAAGCTTCCTTTTCATTTTCTTAAGTTGGAAATGATTTTTTTCCTTTTGCCATTCTTTCACTGAAAGCATACCCCCTCAGGGGTTCCTACTTTATACTGAGTCTCAGCTGCAATAGACAACCATAAGCGAACCCAAGACTCTGTCTCCTGTGCTCACATGATTGTTTTCCCCAAATCCCTAGGTTAGTAGAAACTTTACACCCCAATCCTTGCCCGCATGAAAAAATACAGGCAGCTACCTGTATCAGTCCATATACTCAGCACTCTGTTTTCAGATCCCTTCTCATTTTTTGCACCATGAAATTTCCTTGTTTTTCTTACAAACCAAGCTTTGCATTAAAAGTCATTTTTGTTTTATCTAGTATATCTGGTACTGCATGTACAAAAGACATGTGCAGACACTTTATCAAAGAAAAGATACAGATGATGAATAACATCATGTCACCTTTCCAAAACCAAAAATGTTATATTGTTGAAATTTTAAGAAAAAATACTCCATACCACATATAAAAATTAACACAAAATGAACCATAGGTCTAAATGTGAAACATGAAATCATAAAATTTTTAGAAGAAGACAGGAGAAAAATCTCTGTGATGTTGATTTAGGCAAATTCCTTAGATAAGACACAAAAAGCATGAACAAAAATTTTAAAAAAAGATAAACTGGACTTTATCAAAATTAAAATTTTCTGCTTTTCAAGACATTCTTAAGAAAATGAAGACTTCTTCTTAGAAAACAAAGACAATGAAAAGACAAGCTGAAGACTGAGTGAAAATATTTACAAATCACGTTTGTCAAAAGACTCATACTGAAAATACATAATATATATAAGACATATATATGTAGTGAGTCTCATGATTCAATAAAAAAATCTGATTTTTAAAATGGGCAAAAGATGCGTACAGTTCACTGTTCGAAGTTTCACTTTGTCAGTGAAAATATGTGGATGATAAATATCATCATCAGTCTTTAGGGATGTGAAATTAAAACCACAATGAGATACTACCACACCCTTGCTAGAATGAATAGAATTTTTTAAAACCTGACAATACCAAATGTTGACAAGAATATAGTGTTATAGGAACTCTTACACACTGCTGTATGAAATAATACAGACATCCTGGAAAACAGTTTGGCAGTTTCTTATAAAGTTAAACATACAATTATCATATCATCCAACAATCCTATTCCTAGTATTTACCCAAGAGAAATGAAAATAGACGACTATACGAACACTTAAACGCCAATGCTTGTAGTAGCTTTACTATTTCCTATGGGTTGAATTGCCCACTGTCCCCCAGTCCGTATGTTGAAGTCCTAACCCCAGTATCTCAGAATGTGACCTTATTTGGAAGCAGCTGGTTGCAGACATAGTTCATTAACGTGAAATCATGCTGGAGTAGAGTGGGCCTTTAATCCCTTATGACTGGAGTCTTTCTAAAAGGAGAAGTTTGAACACAGGCGCAGATACAGGGAGCATGCCATGTAAACATAAAGATGGCCATTCACGGGCCAAAGAGAGAAGCGGAAGAGGGCCTTCCCTCGCGACCCTCAGAAGGAGCAACCCAGGGGCGGTGCGAGGGCTGCTCTCAGCGTGTGCCCCAGCTCTCCGCCTCCCGCCAGGGCCAGTCGAGGCAGCCGGAGCCCATCCGCGGCCCCAGCAGCGCCATGGCCGGGTGGACGCCTCCATCGACAACCTCATGGCGGACGGGCCCCATCGTGGCCTACAAGGACTCGCCCTCCGTCTGGGCCGCAGTCCCCAAGAAAACCTTCGTCAACATCACGCCAGCTGAGACTGGTGTCCTGGTTGGCAAGGACCAGTCACGTTTTTTCGTGAATGGGCTGACACTCGGGGGCCAGTGAGTTCGGTGACCCGGGACTCGCTGCTGCAGGATGGGGAATTTAGCATGGATCTTCGTACCAAGAGCACCGGTGGAGCCGCCACCTTCAGTGTCACTGTCACCAAGGCCGGCGAGACGCGAGTCCTGCTGATGGCCAAAGAAGGTGTCCACGGCGGTTTGATCAACAAGAAATGTTATGCAATGGCCTCCCACCTTCGGTGTTCCCAGTACTGACCTCGCCTGTCCCTTGCCCCTCACCTCTCCCCACAGCCTTGCACCCCTTTACTCCCCGTACACTCATACACTATTTTATTTTGGGGGCCATCACCCCACACCCCTTATTGCTGCCAAAACCACATGGGCTGAGGGACAGGGCTGGATGGCCAGACACCTCCCCTACCCATACCCCTCCTGTGTGTGGCTGGAAACCCTTTTTTGGTTTTTTCTTTTCCTGAAGAAAAAAGGTTCTACACACACACAGAATAAACCTTGCTGGAACCTTGATTCTGGACTTGCAGACTTTAGAACTGTTGGACAGTATATGAAGCTACCCAGTTTGTGGTGCTTAGTGATGGCAGCACCAGCAAGCTGATATCATTAGTCCGAAATTGAAGACAACCCAATGTCCACTAACAGATGAAAGGATAACATAGTATGGTACATCCATGCTGTGAGATACAGCTCATTAACACAAAGGAACGAAGTACTTGTAAATGCAACAACATTTCAAAATCACTCATGCCAAGTGATATAAGCCAGAAACAAAAGGCTACGGTCTGTATGTTTTAATTTACATCACACTCCAGAAAAGGCAAAACTGTCAAGACTAAAATAATCAATGGTCGCCAAGGGCCAGTGACCAGGGAGAATAAATTGGGTACAAAAAGGCACAAAGGAACTTTTAGGGGCAAAGGAAATATTCTGAATTTTGATTAGGGTAGTGGATATATTATTGTAGACATTGGTCAAAACACATACACCTAAAAAGGGTGAATTTTACTACATGTAAATAACCCTTCAATAAACATGACTCCTAAAAATTATATTACAAAAAATACCAAGATGGAAACCAAAATATATATTCTCATCACCGAAATATAATCAGTATGAACATTTTGCTATATTAATATCTAGTTTTTATATAGAGAATATATATTTAAAAGTATAGGGTGACATTGTATATATAGTTTTATAATTTACTTCATTTAACAAAATATTGTAAATATCAATATTATTCTGAAATTTTACTTCTATTTCATGAGATCTGGTTTGCTGCAGTTTCTGCCACCAGTGCCCTGTTGTTGAAAACTGTGGGTTGCTGGGTGCAGTGGGTCACATCTGTAATCCCGGCACTTTGGGAAGAGAGGTGGAAGGATTGCTTGAGTTCAGGAGTTCAAGACCAGCCTGGGCAACATAGAGAGACACGGTCTCTATTTAAAATTAAGAAAACAAAATCAGTGGGCATGGTGGCACACACCTGTACTCCCAACTACTTGGGAGGCTAAGGTGGGAGGATCACTTGAGCTCAGGACGTGGAGGCTGCAATGAGCCATGATCACACCACTGTACTCCAGCCTGGGCCACAGAGTGAGACTCTGTCTCAAATAAAAAAACAACCTCTGGGTTTCCCTGCAGTGTTTTGCAATAATAATGCTTCAATCAGTCTCTTTAAAGCTTAGTTGTTATTTAATCTATTAAAATGGAATTATTTTTGTTAAACAAGAGATATTATATTAATATAAAATTATTAATATTAAAAAGTGATCTATTTCTTAATGAAATATATCCCATAGCTATACTTTTTTTTTTTTTTTTCAGAGTCAGGGTCTTATTCTGTAACCCCGGTTAGAGTGCAGCGGCCAGATCACAGCTCACTGCAGCATCAAACTTGAACCCCTGGGCTCAAACAGTCCTCATGCCTCAGCCTCCCTTGTAGCTAGAACTACAGACGCATGAACCACCACACCCAGCCCCCATTACTATATGTTTCTGAGAGTTGTTCTCTTTTTGACATGTACTTTTCTGTGGCAGAATTGAGAGAGGCCGAGTAGTACAGTGAAATAACGTAGGTGCTGGAATCATGGGAATTCGTAGCCAGAAACAAACGGCTACAGTCTGCCTGTTTTTATTTACATCACATTCCAGAAAAGGCAAAACTGTCAAGACTAAAATAAGATCAGTGGTTGCCCAGGGCCAGTGACTAGGGGGAATAATTTGGTCATTAGAGAGCCCATAGCGTTCTCACCTGTAAACTGCTGAGCTTCTCTCTTGCCTACCTCCACTACAGACAGGCTGTATATGCTAAATATTGCTTTCTCTCCTTTGCAGTGAGGACGGCCAGGTGGCACAGCTCTGGCCAATGAAAGGTCTATTGAGAGGGCCAGGTGTGGTGGCTCGTGCCTGTAATCCCAGCACTTTGGGAAGCCAAGGCAGGAGGACTGCTTGAGCCCAGGAGTTTGAGACGAGCCTTGGCAATATAGCAAGACCCACTTCTACAATTCTTTTTTAAGCTGGGCATGGTGGCATGTTTCTAAAGTCCCAGCTACTCAGGAGGCTAAGGTAGGAGGATCACTTAAGCTCAGGAGTTCAAGGTTGCAGTAAGCTATGATCACACCACTCTACACCAGCCTGGGTGACAGTGAAACCCTGTCTCTCAAAAATAAATAAATAAAAAATTTAAAAAACCAAGGTCTGTTGGGAAAGCTTCTGCCTTCTAACAAAAGCAAAGATGCCCTGGTGCCTGCTGCTTCCCGTCCTCCTTCTTCCAGTCATGAACACAGTGTCACACCTGGAGCAGCTGTCCTGCAGCCATGAGGTGGCGCTCATGAAGGCAAGTGGCTAGCATGGTAAGAGTGGTGACGTGGAAGGCCCAAGAGGCCTGGATCCTTCAAGACACGGTTGGACCTCCCACGCCAGTCCCAGAATGCCACCTCCAGGGCCTCTTTCAAATGAGGCAAACAACCTCCATCTGTTTAAACTAGGTTTTCTGTTATTTGTAGATGAAAGCATTTCCAGTTAACATACCAATTGTTGTAAAGGTAAATGGGGTATATACAAGACAGTGCTTCGTAAAATGGGAACCAACATGTACATTGCTGATCAATTACATATAAAATTAATAGCATGCTAACGGGCTGGGCACGGTGGCGCACACCTATAATTCCAGCACTTTGGGAGGCTGCGGCAGGAAATTCACTTGAGCCCAGGAATTTGGGACCAGCCTGGGCAACATAGTGAAACCCTGTCTCTATAAATTAAAAAAATAATAATAATTTTTAAAAAATGCTATCTTTCTACTTGTGATCTATTTGTTTTCTCTCCAAGATTCTCATTCATCTAGAGTTTATATTAAATTTCCTATACTCTTTCAATATTATTTTCAATTGTATATTACTATTTTTTAAATGTATATAACTAAACCAAAATATTCCGTGCACATTTTTAAAAAATACAAAAATTCAGTTGCCTTATTCAGTGAGATGTGTTGTGAACAGTGCAGTGCCTGTATCACTAAAGTGGGACTAACCCTTCCGCTGTTGAAAGCAAAGGTACAGTTGCCAGATCCACAAGAATAGAGTCAAGCCTCTTGAGAAAAGGCAAATATCCGAGGGACTGCTCCCAAGTGCATCGCTTTACTGAGCTAGGAATTCTCATTCCAATTCACTAGATGAGAAGTGTTGGAGACAAAGGCTGATAATGTTTTTAGGATACAGACCCCACATGTATTATAATTCACATTAAACGTGAAAAAGAGCAAGTTGCTGGCCCCTCAATCTTGGTTTTCTTACTTTTAAAAAGGGGATGTATACAGACTTACCTGAAAGGATACTGTAAACATTATAATTAATGTCCATAAAGCACTTGGGTATTGTATTTACTGGATGCTGGTCACACAGAAGCCTGGCTTCCACACCAGAAAGGCATCTACCTCTTCATTCCTAGGCACAGCCGTTCAGACCCCCGTTTTTAAATTACCACCCGTTGTGTGAGCTTGGAGAAAGTGTCACTTTCTCGTCTGTAAAATATTATGATAATAATAGTTCCTACTTTATAAGAGTGTTATGAAAGATGAGTGAAGTAATCCTGGTAAAGTGCTCAGCATGGCTCCTGGCACATGGATATGCCTAATAAACATCAGCTATTATTAGCGTCATAACTTGCACCTCTTCTGCTCCATTGGCTCTTTCCCTCTAGCATATAAACACCTTAAGTTTTTTCCATCGAAAATAAATAATATCCCGTAGATATTACCTTTTATTTCTTTTTCTCTGGTCATATCCTCCACTTTGCCTTTGGCCACATACACATAGCTAATGCCAGCGCCTAAGGACTCAATAAGATCCACCTGACCAAGGTGCAGGCAAG
The DNA here is from genome assembly GCA_004027715.1 of Plecturocebus donacophilus. NCBI lineage: Eukaryota > Metazoa > Chordata > Mammalia > Primates > Pitheciidae > Plecturocebus > Plecturocebus donacophilus. Next base: position 10,176 of record PVKP010048171.1, read on the forward strand.
GAAAGCACGTGGCATAGAAGAGCATGAGGCTGTGAGCCAGGATGTCATCTGTTCAAATCTTGGCTCTGTGACTTTCTAGGTGTGTGACCTTGGGCACATTTCTTGTCGTCTCTGAACCTCAGCTTTCTCACCAATAAGCTAGAGATGAAAACATCTGCCTTGCAGGACTGCAGTGAGGTTGAAACGCATAATGCACATAAAGAACACAGCACAATGCAATGCATGGTAGGAAATCATTATCACCCAAAATGGAAAGTTCATTGCAACTCGCCAATCTTGTTGAGGTGGTAAGACTGAGGCATGAAAAATGATTCAAGAGCAAGTTGAGATGTGTCTGCCACGGTCTTTAAGAACAAAGAGGGAGTGTGTGTTAAAGCCTTTGACTTCACTGAAAAAAAAAATTAAGTCATTAAAAAAACTACTTTGGGCCTGGTGCAGTGGCTGATGCCCAGGGTTTCCCAGCACTTTGAGAGGGCAAGGCGGACAGATCACCTGAGGTCAGGAGTTTGAGACCAGCCTAGCCAACGTGATAAAAATCCGTCTCTATGAAAAATACAAAAATTAGCCAGGTGTAGTGGCACATGCCTGTAGTCCCAGCTACTTGGGAGGCTGAGGCAGGAGAATCGCCGAACCCGAGAAGCAGAAGTTGCAGTGAGCAAAGATTATGCCACTGCACCCCAGCCTTGGTGAGAGAGTGAGACTCAATGTCAAAAAAATAAAATGAAATAACTTTGGATTCATTGAGAAAAGACTGAGCTGAACTCTGAAGAGTAAGTAGCCACCAGAAGGAGGAAACCGTGAGGCCGGAGAGCAGCCTGAGGAAGATGGGCTTGTCTGAGAACACAGGGAATCTTATTATCCTTCCCAAGCTTCTAATTACTGGGTGGGGATGGAGGTGGTGATGGTGTTAAGTACTCCAGGTAGTGATAGGAGTAGTGATTTTGCGTTCATTCTCTCATTTGGGTCCTATAACAACCCTGTGTGGTAAACAGTGAGGGGATTATGACCCCTTTCACAGACAGAAAAAAATGAGATTCAGAAAGGTTAAACAGATTAAGGTTCTCCAGCTTCCCCAGGTGGCAGAGCTGTGACTCATAGGTAGGTCTTCTGACTTTGAGGCCACATGCCTTTCAACGACCCAGGGTGAGCATTCCATTCTCTAAACAATAGGGATCCACCCCACTGGGTTTGAGCAGACCACTGAGGGGGAAAGCAGGGCATGGAGAAGATTAGCCTGGCAGCAGAGAGTAGAACCGAGGAGAGCCTCCGGGAGGCTGGAAGAGAAACGCGCTTGAAGTAGGAAATGCGGGAGACATTTCGAAGGCAGAAACGTCCAAACTCAGCAGCTGCTTGTACATGAGGGCAAAGGAGAGGCAAGTCAACATCACTGGCTCCATGACCAGGGGTAAAATAATGCCATCAAAGGAGGTAGGGTACCTAGAGGAGAAGTGGGTCAGGAAAGGTTGTAAACAGAGCTGTTGGGGATGGAAGATGATCTAAGAGGAAGATACTGGCTTTGTGTTGAGCAGGACATTCAGACGGTGGTGAATCTGGGATTGGAAGGCAAGTGTGGAATCCAAAGCCAGAAAATTAAATTTGGAGGTTGTAGTGGATAACATGAAAATAGATGACGTGTTTTATCTATTCCTACATAACAGATTACGCAAAAAACTTAGCAGATTAAAACAATAAGCATTCACTACCTTACAGCGTCCACAGGTCAGGAGTCTCGCAGCAGCATAGTTAGGTGGTTCTGGCCCAGGGTCTCCCATGAGGTGACAGTCAAGGTACATGGGCTGCAGGGGCCACTTCCGAGCTCACTTGTGCTGCTGCTGGCAGGAGGCCTCGGTTCCTTACCAGGAAGGCCTTTCCACGGGCTGTTTACCCCGTGGCTTCCCCTCCCGTGAGTGATTCACCATAATGAGAAAAGCCTGAGCAGCCCAAGAAGGAAGCCACGGTCTTTTCTAATCGAATCCCAGAAGTGACATGCTGTCACTTCTGTCAATGCCATTGGTTATACTGGCCAACCCTGGTGTGATGTGGGAAGAGACCCACAGAAGAGTGTGAGTGCCAGGGCGTGGAATCTCTGAGAGCCAACTTGGAGGCTGGATACTACAGATGAGCTCTCAAGCAACTGCATACATTGTGAGAAAAGGAGGGATCTGTAGAAAGAGCACTAAGGCACTCACAGATGTGGTTAAAAAAAAGAAAAGCGGTGTGCTGTGGCTCACGCCTGTAATCCCAACACTTTGGGAGGCCAAGGTGGGTGGATCACGAGGTCAGGAATTTGAGACCAGCCGGACCAACACGGTGAAACCCCGTCTCTACTAAATGTACAAAAATTAGCCAGGTGTGGTGGCTTGTGCCTGTCATCCCAGCTTCTGAGAAAGCTGAGGGAGGAGAATCGCTGGAACCTGGAGGCAGAGGCTGCAGGGAGCCGAGATGGCGCCATTGCACTCCAGCCCAGCTGATCAAATCCCATCTCAAGAAAGAAAAGAAAAGGAGGGAGGGAGGAAGGGAGGGAAGGAAGTCAGCTAAGACAGAGGATGAGCAATCCGAGGGGTGACCAGAGACCAGGAATGACACTGTCTGCAACAAGAGTGAAGCAAGAGTTCTTGCTTCAACACTAAATGCTATAGTGACAGAAAAGCATATAAACTATAAAAAAAATGTAATCCAAAGTTATATTTAACTTGGGTCACATTATATTCTTGGATTTTGTTTGATTGTTTTTGTTTTTAACAGGTTTACCTTTTCAATTCAGTCTTACTGGTGCTAATAACAAAAATCATTCTGAATTTCTCGAGCACAGGCTGGCTAGATTCTTGGTAGGGACTAGCTGGGTGGGAACTATATCCACAGATAATCTGCAATGCACACAGTTCCCAGGACGCTCAGGGGCCGCTGATATGAAGACATCTCCTGATTTTCCACATTCGATGTTATTCCACTTTTACATAGGCCCAAGAGCCACACAGAAGATAGCTCTTTCTGTTGAGAGAATCCCCCTCCCCTGCCCCGAGAATTGGATCTAACCTACCCGAACTGGATTTTTTAAAGGACACACCGTTCTCACATAAAGCCAAATTGCTGACTTAGAGTGCGTGTTTGTGCTTGCCTCCCTGGCTGTCTCTCATCACTTAATTTTGCTAGTGGGAGATCACAGTTCCATCTTCAAAAACAAATTATATTGTAATGCTTTCTTAATCAAAAACCCTTTGAGTCATGCTTACTGAAATCTGTTACATGGATTTAACTGATCTGCAGGGAAGAGATTTTCTGTTCTCTGTGGAATTAAAAAACTCAGAAAGGAAATGAATAGATGAAAATGTTCCAGTCATGAAATCCCTCCCTTTAATAAGATGTGTCACGATGAAGTATTACCTACTGGTAAGTTTACTTAGCTTCAGTCAAATCAGAAGTAACAAGTCGCTCAGAGAGCCCAGGCCTTGGGAAAAAGTTGGGTTCATACCCAACTCCTATAGTTACCACTGTTTTTCTTTGAGATGTAGAAACTGAATTTCCTCAGCAGTAACGTGGAGAAAATATGAACCGTCTATTTGGGTGGTTGAAAGAATGATAGATAATATATGCATCTTCACATATGAACATATGTTTTAGGGACAATGGACTATTCAAAGAGGTAAAGCAATATTTTCTCTATTTGTGAACTTTCCCAAAAGCCAAAATGTTTTGCTTGTATGTCTTCACGCCCCCAAAATCAGTCCAGATTTCTGGCTAGCCATACTTTCCCACGTGTTACTCTTCAACGTGGCACTCTCTGAGCCTCTGACCACCCCTCCACTGAATACTGACCACTTAAATAATGATAGATTGAAAATAGTCTTGATTCCACACCAAAGATAGCAAGTGGATTATGCTTGATCTGTAATTTATAAACTTTTAATGTATCAGAAGCTATTGTAAACATCAAAACATTTTACAGATCCCCACTTGAATACCTGTTACGCTTTTAATATGTATTGAATAAAAAAATTTATGCCTGGGAGTGGTGGCTCATGCCTGTAATCCCAGCACCTTGGGAGGCCAAGGTGGGCAGATCACCTGAGGTTGGGGGTTCAAAACCAGCCTGGTCAACATGGCAAAACCCCGTCTCTATTAAAAATACAAAATTAGCCAGGCATGGTGGCGCATGCCTGTAATTCCAGCTACTTGGGAGGCTGAGGCAGGAGAATCACTTGAACCCGGGAGGCGGAGGTTACAGTGAGCCAAAATTGCACTGAGGAAGGAGACCCAGGCATCTAGGATCACCTCCCCTTGACTTCCACACTGCATTTCAATAAAAGAAAAGGCTGGCCGACCGTCACCTCCTAAATCACCTTCTGTAAATAGCAGGCATGGTGTAGGGGAATCGCTCCGAAGACACTGCTTTTACTTAAACAAGATCAAACCCCCACCCTACTCCTCCATCGACCAAGACCCTTTCATAT
>PVKP010048172.1:0-14621 GCA_004027715.1 Plecturocebus donacophilus
CCAGGCGCCAGGCTGGAGTGCAGTGGCTCGATCTCGGCTCACTGCAACCTCCGCCTCCCGGGTTCAAGCAATTCTCCTGCCTCAGTCTCCCAAGTAGCTGGGTCTACAGACAGGCGCCACCACACCCAGCTAATTTTTATATTTTAGAAGAGATGGGGTTTCACTATGTTGGCCAGGATGGTCTCAATCTCTTGACCTCGTGATCCGCCTGCCTCGGCCTCACAAAGTGCTGGGATTACAGGTGTGAGCCACCGCGCCTGGCCTTCCCTTTTTCTTTTAGAAATGATTTCTCCCCAGCCAGGTGCAGTAGCTCACCTGTATTCCCAGCACTTTGGGAGGCCGAGGTGGGTGGATCACTTGAGGACAGGAGTTCAAGACCAGACTGGCCAACATGATGAAACTCCATCTCTACTAAAAATACAAAAATTACCTGATAGGCTTGCGCCTGTCGTTCCAGCTACTCAGGAGGCTGAGGCAGGAGAATCACTTAAAGCTACAGGGCGGAGTTTGTGGGGAGCGGAGAACGCACATGCATGTCGTCACGGTTCCTGTCTGTTCATAAACACGTGTTTCTCCTTCTGCTGCAGGTGCCGCCAGTGTGGCCAGGGCCTGGAGCTTTACGTTTGACAGCCTGATTGGGAACAGAATCTCCCATGCCCTGCAGGGCATTGCTATGCATTTGCCTCAAGTCCTGGCCACGTATCCAGACTTTTTTGCGCTGGGCCTGGTGTTGGTCCTCACTGGTGAGGCGGGGGTCAGAGATAAGATGGGGTGATCAGGGCATGGAGGAGGAAGTGGGGTGGGAAAGGCTTGGAGGAGGAGGTATGCTAATACCAACAGTACAGGTATTAGAAAACCAGACGGGTGTGCTGGGCACGGTGGCTCATGCCTGCAATCCCAGCACTTTGGGAGGCTGAGGCGGGTGGATCACCTGAGGTCAGGAGTTCAAGACCAGCCTAGCCAACATGGTGAAACCTAATCTCTACTAAAAATACAAAAATTAGCCAGGTGTGGTGGTGCACACCTGCAATCCCAGCTACGGGGGAGGCTGAGGCAGGAGAATCGCTTGAACCCGGGAGGCCGTAGTTGCAGTGAGCCACTGCACTCTAACCTGGTGATAGAGCAAGACTCCGTCTCAAAAAAAAAAAAAGAGAGAGAAAACCAGAAGGAAGGACTGATGATGGGAATCACGGGAGGGTAAGACCTGGAGCCCTGTTCCCACACTGTGACACTATAAACATCCTCAGGCGACTCTGTCCTGGGAGTTGCTCTGTGCATTATAGGGCATTGAGCAGTACCCCTGGCCTCTACCCACTAGGTGCCAGTGGTCCTCACCCCCAAATTAGGATAATCAGAAGCTGAGAACCACTGACTTAGACAAGTTTCTTCCTTTCTACTGAGACCAGTTTTGCTTTTGTTTTTGTTAAGGCAGGGCCTCTCTCATTCCCAGGCTGCAGTACAGTGACACAATCATAGCTCAATGCAGCCTCAAACTCCTGGGATCAAGTGAGCTCAAGCAATCCTCCCACCTCAGCCTCCCAGGTAGCTAGGTCTCCACACTAAAATCAATCATTTTCTTTTTTTTATTTCAGTCTGCACCCGCCCCCTCAAATCAATCATTTTCTTTCTTTTTTTTTTTTTTTGAGACAGAGTCTCACTCTGTCACCCATACTGGAGTGCAATGGTTCGATTCTCAGCTCACTGCAGCCTCCGCCTCCTGGGTTCAAGCGATTCTTCTGCCTCAGCCTCCTGAGTAGCTGGGACTACAGGCACGCACTACCATGCCCGGCTAATTTTTGAATTTTTAGTAGAGATGCGGTTTCACCATGTTGGCCGGGATGGTCTCGGACTCCTGACCTCAAGTGATCCGCCCTCCTCAGCCTCTCATAGTGCTGGGATTGCAGGCATGAGCCACTGCGCCCGGCCTATTTCATTTTTTATTTGTAGTTATCTTGAGACAGGGTCTTGCTCTTTCACTTAGACTGGAGTAGTGGCTTGATCACAGCTCACTGCAGTCCTGACCACCTGGGCGGAAGCAATTCTCCTGCCTCAGCCTCCCGAGTAGCTGGAAGACAGGCACACAACACCACATCCAGCTGATTTTTGTATTTTTAGTAGAGACGGAGTTTCACCATGTTGGCTATGCTGGTCTCGAACTGCTGACATCAAGTGATCCACCCACCTTGGCCTCCCAGAATGCTGGGATTACAGGCGTGAGCCACCATGCCCGGCTGAATTCCCGGTTTCTAATGATCTTAGTGATTCTCCCATCGTGGCTTTCCAGAGCGCTTGGGATTGGGAGCGTGGGGCCCGCGCCCGGCCTGAAATGAACCGTTTTAAAGCACGCGGTTCAGTGGCATTTAGTACCTTCACAGCGTTGTGCAGCTGCCACCTCCATCGAGTTGGGAAATGTTTTCATCATCACCCCACGGGAGACCCTGCATCCTTCAGGCAGTTGTTCCCCATTCCCTTTGGCCTTGGCAACCACGGATCTGCCTTCTGTCTTTATGGGTTTATTTATTCTGGATATTCCATGTTTCCCACAGGACTGCTGGCTCTGGGAGCTCGGGAGTCAGCCTGGGTGACCAAAGTCTTCACAAGTGTGAACCTTCTGGTTCTGAGCTGCATCATTGTCTCCGGCTTCATCAAGGGAGATCTGCGTAACTGGCAGCTCACAGATGCCGACTACAAACGGGCTGAGCTGGGCTCCAATGACACCCATAGGTGAGGGCACACTGTTTTTTTTTTTAAATGTTTAAAAACGATTTATTTAGAGATGGAGTCTCGCTCTGTCGCCCAGGCTGGAGTGCAGTGGCGTAATTGTGGCCCACCGCAAACTCTGCCTCCTGGGTTCAAGCAATTTTCCTGCCTCAGCCTTCTGAGTAGCTGGGATTACAGGTGCCTACCACCATGCCCAACTAATTTTTGTATTTTTAGTAGAGACGGGGTTTCACCATGTTGGTCAGGCTGGTCTTGAACTTCTGACCTGGTGATCTGCCCACCTCAGCCTCCCAAAGTGCTGGGATCACAGGCGTGAGCCACTGTGCCTGGCCTTATTTTATTTATTTATTTTTTAAAATGGAGTCTAGCTCTGTTGCTCAGGCTGGAGTGCAGTAGCACCATCTCAGCTCACTGCAAACTCCGCCTCCCAGGTTCAAGTGATTCTCCTGCCTCAGCCTCCCAAGCAGCTGAGATTATAGGTACCTGCACCATGCCCAGCTAATTTCTGTTTTTTTAGTAGAGTCAGGGTTTCACCATGTTGGCCAGTTTGGTCTTGAACTCCTGATCTCGGGTGATCCACCCTCCTCAGCCTTCCAAAATGCTGGGATTACAGGCATGAGACATTGTGCCTGGCCTATTTATTTTGAGGCGACTCTCGCTCTTGTCACCCAGGCTGAAGTGCAATAGTGCCATCTTGGCTCCCTGCAAACTCTGCCTCCAAGGTTCAAGTGATTTCCCTGCCTTGGCCTCTGAGTAGCTGGGATTACAGGCATGCACCACCACACCCGGCTAAGTTTTTTTTTTTTTTTTTTTGATTTTTAGTAGAGATGAAGTTTCACCATGTTGGTCAGGCTGGTCTCAAACTCCTGACCTCAGGTGATCCATCTCCTTTGGCCTCTTAAAGTGCTGAGATTATAGGAGTGAGCCACCGCGCCTGGCCTCTAACTCTTGACCTCAAGTGAGCTGCCTGCCTCAGCCTCTCAAAGTGCTATGATTATAGGCATGAGCCATTGCAACTGGCCAGAGGTGCCCTCCTGGACACAGGTGTGGAGGCTGGGGTGCAGACCTGGGACTATTTCGGGAATAGGGGGAGTCTGGGCTGATGGTGCCAGATGGTAGGGAGTGGGGATGGCAAAGGGAGCCCAGGGCTTGTGGAATTAACTGTGCAGTCCCAGAAAGATGGCTGCACAGCTTACCCATGTTTCCTGTTCCTTCTCTCCCTGTAGGTTGGGCTCCCTGGGCTCTGGAGGGTTTATGCCTTTCAGCTCTGAAGGGATTCTCCGTGGAGCCGCCACGTGTTTCTTTGCGTTTGTGGGTTTTGATGGCATCGCCACCACAGGTAACACGGTCACTCCGGCTGATCGAGGGTTTGGGCACCGTTGGGGCTGCTGCAGGGCCCAGGTTTCATTAAAGGCAGCCCTGCTGTCAGATGGGTCAGAGGGCAGAGGGTTTTGTGCCCTGCTTCCCTGTGTTTTCGTGACCCAGTGCACACACCCGTCCTGCAGGAGAAGAGGCCCTCCACCCGCAGCGCTCCATCCCCTTGGGCATCGTGACCTCCATCTTCATCTGCTTCTTGGCCTATTTTGGTGTCTCAGCGGCACTCACCCTCATGGTGCCCTACTACCTGATACATTCCGAGAACCCGTTGCCCGAGGCTTTTGTCCACATCGGATGGCCCGCCATCAGATACGCTGTGGCCGTCGGCACCCTCTGTGCTCTGTCCTCCAGGTCAGTGCGGGACGCTCTCTCCCTGTCTGCTGTCGGGTTCTCGGGTGTCCTGGACCTTGGGGAAAGGGAGGAGGTGCTGGAGGCGATGGAGCAGAGGCCCCGGTCCCTCCTGCTTCCTGAGTCCCCAGGCATGTTCCCGTTTTCTCCTGCATGCAGCCTCCTGGGTGCCATGTTCCCCATGCCTCGCGTGCTCTACTCCATGGCTGAGGATGGGCTCCTTTTCCGCGGACTTGCCCGGATCCACGCCCGCACCAGCACCCCCGTGGTGGCCACCATCGTTGCTGGGACTGTTGCAGGTGAAGGGCCAGAATCCAGGATGTGTTTCCTCCATTTTCTGCTAGTTACTTCTTCATCCTCCCACACTGCCCATCCACTGTTTTTTTGCTTTTATTATTATATTCATTATTATTATTTTTTGACATGGAGTCTTGCTGTGTAGCCCAGGCTGGAGTGCAGAGATGAAATCTGGGCTCACTGCAACCTCCAATTCTTGGGTTCAAGCAATTCTCCTGCCTCAGCCTCCCGGGTAGCTGAGATTACAGGCTCCTGCTCCCATGGCTGGCTAATTTTTGTATTTTTAGTAGAGATGGGGTTTCACCATATTGGCCTGGATGGTCTCGAACTCCTGACCTTGTGATCCACCTGCCTCGGCCTCCCAAAGTGCTGGGATTACAGGCGTGAGCCACCACGCCTGGCCTATTCATTAATTAAAAAAAAAATGTGACCAGGCACAGTGGATCAGGATATCGAGATCATCCTGGCTAACAGAGTGAAACCCCATCTCTACTAAAAAAAAATTAGCCAGGTGTGGTAGCACGAACCTGTAGTCCCAGCTACTCGGGAGGCTGAGGCAGACGAATCACTTGAACTCAGGAGGTGGAGGTTGCAGTGAGCCAAGATCGTGCCATTGCACTCCAGCCTGGGTGACAGAGTGAGACTCCATCTCAAAAAATTAAAAAATAGATAAATAATTAAAAAGTTCGGCTATTACAAAAGGTGATTTAATAAAAAGTTTAACAGGAAAATGGGACTGGGCTCAGCGGCTCATGCTTGTAATCCCAGCACTTTGGGAGGCTGAAGTGGGAGAATCACTTGAGCCCAGGAGTTCAAAACCTGGGCTACATAGGGAGACCTTCATCTCAACAACAACAACAACAAAAAACATTAGCCGGGCATGCTGGCACGTGCCTGTAGTCCCAGCTATTGGGGAGGCCGAGGTGCAAGATGGCTTCAGCCCAGCAGGTTGGGGGCTACGGTGAGCAGCAGTCATGCCACTGCACTCCAGCCTGGGTGACAGAGCAAGACCCTGTCTCAACATAAAATAAAAAATAGAAAATGGGGCAGGGTGCAGTGGCTCATGCCTGTAATCCCCGCACTTTGGGAGGCCAAGGCAGGAGGATGGCTTGAGCCCAGAAGTTTGACATCAGCCTGGGCAACATAGCCAGACTCTGAGACTATGTTTTTTTTCCCTTTGCAAAGAAATTTTATTTATTTATTATTTTTTAAAAGATGGGGTTTCACCATGATGGTCAGGCTGGTCTTGAACTCCTGACCTCAGCTGATCCACCCACCTTGGCCTCCCAAAATGTTAGGATTACAGGCGTGAGCCACTGCGCCCAGCCCCGCAAAGAAATTTTAAATAATGAACAGGGTGTGATGGTACACCTGCAGTCCCAGCTACTTGGGAGCTGAGGTGGGATGACGGCTGGAGCACAGCAGTTAGGGCTGCAGTAAGTTATGATGATTCCTGTTTCAAAAAAAAAAAAATTAAGGAAAATGTACATAATCTGACTTTTGTTGTTGTTGAGACAGGATCTCACTGTCACCCATGCAGAGCACAGTGGCACCACAGCCAGCTAATATTTAAATGTTGTAGAGGTGGGGTTCTTACTATGTTGCCCAGGCTGATGTGGAATCCCTGGGCTCAAGAAATACCACTGGCTGGGCGCAGTGGCTCATGCCTGTAATCCCAGCACTCCATCTCAAAAAAAAAAAGGAAAAGAAAATGTATCATCAGTTGTTAATGACAGTCCCCGTCTAGTGCTGTGGAACCCCAGAACACACTGGAACTTACCGTTTTGTGCTCTGACTGTAGCAATCATGGCTTTCCTGTTGGAGCTCAGTGACCTCGTGAACCTCTCGTGCATCGGGACCTTGCTTGCTTACTCCTTGGTGGCCTTTTCTGTTCTTGTCCTCAGGTGAGACTGGGGTCCCGGGTGCGTGAGGATTGATGGGGTTCCCAGCCCTCTTCTGCCTGCCTCCTGGCCCCTCGGTGCACTGCTACACAAACAGGGTGTGGGGAGTCTGGTCAGTAGCCCCTGCTTATCCATGGGGGGCACCTTCCAAGACCCCCAGCACATGCCCAACATCGCGGATAGTACCAGTCCCTATATATGATGATTTTCCCATCAGATGCCTACAGTGACTTAACGTGGCCAGTAGCATTCACAGCATGGACATACTGGACAAAGGGATGATTCACATCCTGGGCGTGGGGAGTGTGGAATACTGCTACTTGAAGTCGCACACAATTGAAAATTTATTAATTATGGCCTGGCACAGTGGTTCACACCTGTAATCCAGTGATTTGGGAGGCTGAGGAGTGTGGATCACTTCAGGTTGGGAGTTGGAGACCATCCTGGTCAACATGGTGAAAGTGTGTCAATACTAAAAATACAAAAATTAGCCGGGCGTGGTGGCGTGCGCCTGTAATCCCAGCTACTTGGGAGGCTGAGGCAGGAGATCGCTCCAACCTGGGAGACGGAGATTGCTGTGAGCCAAGACTGTGCAACCGTGCTCAGGCCTGGGCGACAAGAGAGAGACTCTGTCTCAAAAAAAAAAGAGAAAAGAAAAGAAAAGAAAACTTATGAATTACTGCTGGAGTTTTCCATTCACTCTTTTTGGTGTCGTTGACAGGGGTAGATGAAACGAATAAGTAGGGGCTACTGTGGGAGTATTAGGCTGATGTTGGATGAACAGGGACCTGGGTTCATCTTTCCCTGCTCTAATTCAGGTACCAGCCCGACCAGGATTTCAGCGAGAACGAGAAGCCGAAGGTGGAATTAGTTGAGATAAGTCCTGCACCCAAAGCAAAGTCCCCAGAATGTATTTCTGAAGCAGGCATGCCTAGCACTCCGGCGAGTCTCTGGAGCCCTGCCAGCACCACCCCCACCCCAAGATCTGGCCGCGTCGTCTATGGATGTGCCTTTCTGCTTGGTGAGCACTGGGGTTTCTCTGCGGGGTGTTCTGAAGCTGAGAGCACGAGGCAGGGGGCTTGTGGCTTTGGTATTTGAGAGGAGTCTTGAGGATATGGTGGCCCTTCGTCATAGAGGCAGTTTTGTGGCAGGGTGCGGTGGCTCATGCCTATAATCCCAGCACTCTGGTAGGCCAAGGTGGGAGGATCACAGGGTCAGGAGTTTGAGACCAGCCTGGCCAACATGGTGAAAGCCCGTCTCTACTTAAAAAAAAAAAAAAAAATTAGGCCAGGCATGGTGGTACATACCTGTACTCCCAGCACTTTGGGAAGCTGAGGGGGGTGGGTCACGAGGTCAGGAGTTCGAACCAACATGTGAAACCTGTCTGTACTAAAAATGGAAAAAATTAGCCAGGAATGGTGATGGGCACCCCGAATCCCAGCTACTTGGGAGGCTGAGCCAGGAGAATGGCTTGAACCCAGGAGGTGGGGCTTGTAGTGAGCTGAGATTGCACCACTGCATTTCAGCCAAGACCATCTTGGGAGAAAAAATATATATACAAAAAATTGCCAGGCGTGGTGGTGGCTGCCTGTAATCCCACCTACTCAGGAGGCTAAGGCAGGAGAATCACTTGAACCCGGGTGGAGGTTGCAATGAGCCAAGATTGTGCCACTGCACTCCAGCCTGGGCAACAAAAGTGAAACTCCGTCTCAAAAAAAAAAAATATCTGGGTGTGCTGGCACATGCCTGTGGTCCCACCTAATGAGGAGGCTGGGATGTGTGTGCGTGTGGTTTTGGTGATAGAATGTGGCCCAAGAGCTTAACGTATTTAGCTTCTGGAGTTGAACCTGTTCTCCCCAACCTTGACCCTTTCCAGTCACCGTGCTGTCCATGCTGTGCCTGGTACTGGCCCGGTGGCCCAAACGCCTGTTCTCTGGAGAGCCAATCTACATCACGGCGGCGGCGCTGCTGCTGGTGCTCACTGTGGGACTCACTTTCACCATCTGGAGACAGCCCCAGAGCAGCGCTCCTCTTTACTTCAAGGTAGGTGACCCTGTGCTCTCATACCACCCACCTGAGTCAGTGGACTCTGCATGCCTCTAGCTCTAAACACTCTATGGGACCAGGGGAGAAAAGGGCAGTTGCTAAAACCAGTGAATTATTCATGGACACCCCCCTCCAACCTCGAATCTCAGTACTTCCCCAAACCTGTCTCTGTGGAACACCCAATGGGACACCCACTCAGAACAGGCATCGAACCAGGTGAGGTGGCTCACAGCTGTAATCCCAGCACTTTGGGAGGCCAAGTTGCATAGATCACTTGAGGTCAGGAATTCAGGACAAGCCTGACCAACATGGTGAAACCTCTACTGAAAATACAAAAATTAGCCAGGTGTGGTAGTGCGTGCCTGTCATCCCAGCTACCCAGGAGGCTGAGGCAAGAGAATCGCTTGAAAACCCAGGAGGCAGAGGTTGCAGTGAGCTGAGTTGTGGCACTCCAGCCTGGGTGACAGACCAAAACTCCATCTCAAAAAAAAAAAAAAAAAGGAACAACAGAATAGGCATTGAACATGATTTGAACATGATGCAACTGGAACAGAGCTGTGGTGTTCCCACCCCAGGATAAGGGGTCCCTTGTAGACGTTCGTGGTGTGTTGTGTTAACTCTTCGCCTGCAGGTCCCTCTGCTGCCTGTCCTCCCGCTGCTCAGTATCTCTGTGAATGTTTACCTCATGATGCAGCTGACCACTGAGACCTGGGCCCGATTTGGAGTCTGGATGTTGATTGGTGAGTGGCTTCCTGGAAAAAAAAGAGGCCTCTTGGGTGTCTGAGCCCAACACTTCCTGCCACCTTTCCCTACAACTGTCTCAGGCTGGCGGTGTGGGGTGTGCCTGTAATCCCAGCTACCTGGGAGATGAAGGCAGAAGCATGGCTTGAGACCAGGAGCTCCAGACCGGCCTGGGCAACATGGCGAGACTCCGTCTCTACCAAATGGCCAGGCACGGTGGCTCATGCCTGTAATCCCAGCACTTTGGGAGGCCAAGGCAGGTGGATTACCTGAGGTCAGGAGTTCAAGAACAGCCTGGCCAAGATGGTGAAACCCTCTCTACTAAAAATGCAAAAGAGTAGCTAGGCATGGTGGCGGGCACCTGTAATCCCACCTACCCAGGAGGCTGAGGCATAGAATCACTTGAACCTGGGAGGCAGGGGTTGCAGTGAGCTGAGATCATGCCACTGCACTCCAGCCTGGGCAACAGAGTGAAGTTCCATCTCTAAATAAAATAAACAAGAAAACCTTCAAATAAACAAACCACAGCAGACTCTCTAGTGGGCATTTATGAGGGAAAGGGTGACTACATTTCCCCTCATTGTCTCATTTCCCTACTAGGATTTGCTATATACTTTGGTTATGGGATCCGACACAGCTTGGAGAATGATCAGCAGCCACCAGCGTCAAGCTCCCAGACTCTTCATCCCTAGTCCCTGCCTGAATTAGTTTTACCACGGGAAACAGATGGTCCAGTCCACTGGAGGTGTCCTCTGGATGAAGGGAAAGTTTGAAGCTCTGTGGAACGTGAAGGTGGGAGGCACTTAGAGCCCCACGTGCATTGCCAGCGAGCCAATGCTTTTTAAAAAAATTTGTTTTTTGTTTTTAGAGATGGAGACATGCTCTGTTGCCCAGGTGGGACTTGAAGAACTCCTGGGCTCAAGTGGTCCTCCAGCCTCAGTCTTCCAAGGAGCTGGGACTACAGGCACCCCATCATGCCCAGCTTAACAAAATAACTTTTTTTTTAAAAAAAATTTATTTTTATTTTTTGGTACAGAGTCTCACTCTGTCACCCAGGCTGAAGTGCAATGGTGTGATCTCGGCTCACTGCAATCTCTGCCTCCCGGGTTCAAGCCATTCTCCTGCCTCACCCTCCAGAGTAGCTGGGACTACAGACATATGCCACTGTACCTGGTTAATTTTTGCTTATTAGTACAGATGGGGTTTCACCATGTTGGCCAGGCCGGTCTTGAATGCCTGACCTCGAGTGATCCGCCCGCCCTTGAGTCCCAAAGTGCTGGGATTCTAGGCGTGAGCCAGCACGCCTGGCCATCATGTTTACTTGAAACAGATTTTCTCTGGCATCTTCTCTGACACTGTATCTAATCTTTACGGTAAAGTCACATTCTCAGCAAGACTTAACCTGACATCCTGAGTAACATCGCAAATTCCACAGATGGCCTCCGTCTTTCTTGTCCTCCGTTCCTCGTCTGTTTCCCGGCATTGCTTGAAGCACTAGGACGTTCCACCTGTTTACTGGTGTGCGAGCGCCCTGTCATTAAAGGCCCTGCCTGCAGGGCAACTGGCCTGATTTTACCTGAGACTTGTCAAAATACTTACTCTCTCATTTTGTTTCCTTATTTAAAGTTTCAGTTGTCAGGGGTTTCCTCTCAGCTTTGGAGCCCCTCTCCCTTAATCTCTGTACAGGGGAGCTTCTTTCTTCCCCCTTTTTTGCCTATTAAACTCCCTGCTCCTTAAAAAAAATACAAACAAAAAAAACTTTCGCTTGGCTGGTTCACTCGCTACATTATAGCGGAATGACTATGAGTCCGAATCCAGTTTGGCAAAGGAGGGAAGGTAGACTGTTCCTTCAATATCCTCATGAGTTTTGCCACATACTCAGACAGAAAGTCAGTGATCAGTGTAATTTTTACTAAGGAGATCCTGAGGATATAATGGGAAGTTCCTTGGGTAAATGACAATGTCCATGTATCTGTGTCATGGGAAAAAGTTCAATTAATGCTGTGAAAATGGTATAATAAGTGGGAATGTTGACTCAAAGGAATATGCATTAAGAGATTTTTGGCCTGGGAGGGTAGCTCCTGCCTGTAATCCCAGAACTTTGGGAGGCTGAGGTCAGGAGTTCAAGACCAGCCTGGCCAACATGGCGAAAATCTGGTGAAAATCTGTCTCTACTGAAAACACAAGAATTGGACATGGTGGCACATGTCTGTAATCCCAGCTATTCAGGAGGCTGAGGCAGGAGAATCGTTTGAACCTGGGAGGCAGAGGTTGCAGTGAGCCAAGATTGCACCACTATACTCTAGCCTGGGTGACAGAGCGAGACTCTGTCTCAAAAATAAAAGATTTTGAAAAATACTACAACATTTTTGTCTAGAACTGATGTCCAAATATGATGAGAGCCACGTATGTAATTTTTTTTCTTTTTTGAGACAGAGTCTTGCTCTCACACAGGCTGGAATGCAGTGGCACCATCTTGGCTCACTGCAACCTCTACCTCTCAGGCTCAAGTCTCCTGCCTTAGCCTCCTGAACAGTTGGTATTCCAGGTTTGCACCACCACGCTCAGGTAATTTTTGTAATTTTTAGTAGAGACGTGGGTTTCACCATGATGGCCAGGCTGGTCTCAAACTCCTGACCTCAGGCGATCTGCCTGCCTCAGCCTCCCAAAGTGCTGGTGAGGAAGGAGACCCTTAATCACCCTTAAACATCTAAGACCATCTCCCCCTTGACTTCTACACTGCATTTCAATAGAAGTAAAGGCTGGCAGACCGGGCACCACCTTAATTGCCCTCTTATAGACCGCAGGCATGGTGTGGGGGAATCTTTCCAGAAGGCATTGGTTTTACTTAAGTTCAAACCCCCACCTAAGCCACATACCCTACACCTACTCCATGGACCAAGACCCTTTCACATGTAATTTCTAGAGTTGCAAGCCTTTCTAAGGGCAGGGATTTTCTTTGTTTGGGCTCAGCTATTTGGGGTATCCAGACTCTCCGCAGCTCCCAGCCGAATAAGTCACCTCCTTCCCAGTTTGGTGTTTGAGAGGTTTGTTTTTCGGCCTTTCCTGCTTTACTGGGATTACAGGCATGAGCCACTGTGCCCAGCCAAGTATGTAATTTCGGTATTTCTCGTAGCCACATTAAAGAAGCAAAAATAACATGAAATGCTAACCCCAAATGCCCAAATTCTAATACCCAAAATATTAACACTAATCAGTATAAAACATTAACATATAATCAATATAAAAAATGAAATATTAATATAAAAATAGACAAATACAAAATTGAAATAAAAGTATGAAAATGTTTCACTATTAAAAAGTGTGATTGTGCGTTGGCAGTTCACGATGGCTGATAGCAGCAGCTGGTGTGTGCTGCTCTCATGGAGAGGAAAGAGGGTAACTGCCGGCTCTTCAAGGGCCTGGACCAGGACACCATGCTGGGATTCACCAGGGCTGTGGTGACTTGGAGAACAGGAACAGCAAAGCTGGGGAGCTGCCCTCCTGGGATTGGAGTGGAGCTGGGAAGCTCCCTGATGCAGCGAAAGGGTGAAAGTGAGAGCCCCTTGGAGGGGTGGGGCCCACACTTTTTTTTTTTTTTGAGATGGAGTCTCCCTCTTGTTGCCCAGGCTGGAGTCCAGTGGTGTGATCTCAGCTCACTGCAACCTCCACCTCCCAGGTTCAAGCGACTCTCCTGCTTCAGCCTCCCAAGTAGCTGGGATTGCAGGTGCCTGCCACCATGCCTGGCTAATTTTTTTGTATTTTTAGTAGAGACAGGGTTTTGACATGTTGGCCAGGCTGGTCTTGAACTCCTGATCTCAGGTGATCCACCCGACTTGGCCTCCCAAAGTGCTGGGATTACACGTGTGAGCCACTGTACCTGGCCAGGGACCCACACTTCAGACACAATCCTGGGCAGGGAAGAGCCCCCCTGACCCCGAGCTTCCAAAGCGACATAGAGGCAGCCTGGAGGCTGCACCAGAGCACCCCTCAAGCCCATGTGGAGCCACACAGGCCTTGGATCCCTGGACACCCTACGAGTACCCTGGTATCAGCTGCCACAGCCCCAGCAAGGAAGGCCAGACTCTTTGTCCCACCCCTATTGAAGCCGCCTTTGCAAAAGATGTGTTGGTGAGAAAACTACAACAGTAAACTAAGATAACCCATGCTCCATCCTGCCTTTCCTCTAATTGATCCTGAGTTGTTGAATTTAAAGCATGAAAACATTTTACTATTAAAAAAACGTGGCCAGGGACGGTGGCTCACGTCTGTAATCTCAACATTTTGCGAGGCTGAGGCGGGCAGATCACCAGAGGTCGGGAGTTTGAGACCAGCCTAACATGGGGAAACCCCATCTCTACTAAAAATACAAAATTAGCTGGGCGTGGGGGCGCACACCTGTAATCTCAGCTACTCAGGAGGCTGAGGCAGGAGAATCGCTTGTACTGGGAGGTGGAGGTTGCGGTGAGCCAAGGTTGTGCCACTGCACTCCAGCCTGGGCAACAAAGAGGGAAACTCCATCTCAAAAAAAGAAAAAAAGCATGATTGTGCATTGCACTTCATGATGGCTGATAGAAGCAGGCTAATGTGTGCTACTCTCATGGAAACAGGGTAACTGCCGGCTCTTCGAGGGCATTGACCAGGACACCATGCTGGGATTCACCAGGGCCAGAGTACTCTGCCTGCCCTCTCTGGAGAGCCAAGCTCATTTTGGAAGACATTTAGGCTACGGTTTAAATGATAATAGGCCTTAATGAGAACTCAACTGCTTTTGTAAAGCTAACAGGAGCCTGTCAGGCTGAGGCGGGGAGGGAACCTGAATCCTGCTAAGGCGCTGACATTCCGGATGTTGTAAGATAAACAGCTTCCCCATTTGGCCTTTTGAGATCCCTTTCCAGGTATCTGCATGTCTGACACTCCTGGCTGGACCTAGACCAACAACCCGGCTCCTGTGTCCCCACTGAGAAGCGATTTGGCTCCCAGGAGGCCTATGATTTCATCTCTGCCCAAACCAATCGGCAGCAAGCATCTGTAACCTGGGGACCCCCACCCCATCCTCTTAAGTTGCCTTTGATTTTACTTCCTCCAAACTGCCTTTAAAAACTTGTGAGTCTTGGATGGGAGTATGACCTCCATCTCTACTAAAAATACAAAAATTGGCTGAGTGTGGTGTTGAGTGCCTGTAATCCC
>PVKP010048173.1:0-14623 GCA_004027715.1 Plecturocebus donacophilus
TGTAGTGTTAAAGTCTCCCACTATTATTGTGTGGGAGTCTAAGTCTCTTTGTAAGTCATTAAGAACTTGCCCTATGTATCTGGGTGCTCCTGTAATGGGTGCGTATATATTTAGGATCGTTAGCTCTTCTTGTTGCATTGATCCTTTCACCACCATGTAATGTCCCTCTTTGTTTCTTATGGTCTTTGTTGTTTTAAAGCCTGTTTTAACAGTGACAAAAATTGCAGCTTCTGGTTTTTTTCTCTTTCTCTCCATTTGGTTGGTAAGGCTTCCTCCATCCCTCTGTTTTGAGTCTTTGTGTATCTTTGCATGTGAGATAGGTCTAGATACAGCATACCAATGGGTTTTAGCTTTTTATCCAATTTGCCTGTCTGTGTCTTTTGATTGGGGCATTTAGTCCATTTAATTTTAGGATTAATATTGATATACATGAATGTGATACTGCCATTTAATGCTAGCTGGCTGTTTTGCCCATTAGTTGATGTAGATTCTTCATTATGGTGATGCTCTTTACCTTTTGGTATGTTTTTGGAATGGCTGATACTGGTTATTCCTTTCTATGCATAGTGCTTCTTTCAGAAGCTCTTGTAAAGCAGGCCTGGTGCTGATGAAATCTCTGAGTACTTGCTTGTTTGCAAAAAATTTTATCTTTCCTTCACTTATGAAGCTTAGTTTGGCTGGATATGAAATTCTATGTTGAAAGTTCTTTTCTTTAAGGATGCTGAATATTGGCCCCTACTCTCTTCTGGCTTGTAGGGTGTCTGCTGAGAGATCTGCTGTGAGTCTGATGGGCTTTCCTTTGTGGGTAACCCGAACCTTCTCTCTGGCTGCCCTTAGCATTTTCTCCTTCATTTCAACCATGGTGAATCTGACGATTATGTGTCTTGGGGTTGCTCTTCTTGAGGAATATCTTTGTGATGTTCTCTGTATTTCCTGGACTTGAATATTGGCCTGCCTTGCTAGGTTGGGGAAGTTTTCCTGGATAATATCCTGAAGAGTATTTTCCAGCTTGGATTCATTCTCTTCTTCACATTCAGATACACCTATCAAACGCAGATTAGGTCTTTTCACACAGTCCCATATTTCTTGGAGACTTTGTTCATTCCTTTTTACCCTTTTTTCTCTAATCTTGCCTTCTCATTTTATTGCATTGAGTTGATCTTTGACCTCTGATATCCTTTATTCTGCTTGGTCAATTCAGCTGTTGAAACTTGTGCATGCTTCGCGAAGTTCTCGTGTTGTGTTTTTCAGCTCCATCAATTCGCTTATATTCCTCTCTAAGATGTCCATTCTCATTGGCATTTCATTAAATCTTCTTTCAAGGTTCTTAGTTTCTTTGCACTGGGTGAGAACATGTTCTTTTAGCTCACAGAAGTTTCTTATTATCCACCTTCTGAAGCCTGATTCTGTGAGATCATCACACTCATTCTCTGTCAGGCCTTGTTCCCTTGCTAATGAGGAGCTGCGATCCCCTGTAGGAGGAGAGGCATTCTGATTTCGGGTGTTCTCAGCCTTTTTGCACTGGTTTCTTCCCATTTTTGTGGATTTATCTACCTGTCATCTTTATAATTGCCGACTTTCAGATTGGGTTTCTGAGTGGACGTCTGGCTTGTTGGTGATGAAGTTTTTTTCTGTTTCTTAGTTTTCCTTTGGCGGACGCCCATTCCCCACAGAGCTAGGCCTTCCCAGGTTTAGCCGTGCTTGCTGTGAAACTCTCAGACCTCAGCACTTCCAATTGCTGTTCTCCTTGTGGAGATGGGACCAGCCAAGCCCGACTAAAAGGGCACCCAGTCCCATATACTCTGCACCGAGAAGTGCCGCACCGAGAAGCACCGCGCCGGGGCGCCGGCAAAACAGCTGTGCCGGCCAAAAGAGTCACGCTGATGACCCATGTGACTCCTCCGCCCGGAATCTCCCAGTTTGTGGGCAACAAAAATTCGTCTGAAATTGCAGCATCCATTCACTCTCCGTGCTTTCACTGGGAGCTACAATCCTGAGCCACTGCTAATCAGCCATCTTGGATCTCTCTCCACCCTGTGATGAAGTTTTTTCTGTTTCTTAGTTTTCCTTTGGTGGACGCCCATTCCCCACAGAGCTGGACCTTCCCTGGTTCAGCTGTGCTTGCTGTGAAAGTCTCAGTCCTTAGCACTTCCAATTGCTGTTCTCCTTGTGGGGATGGTAACAGCCGAGCCCAACTAAAAGGGCACCCAGTCCCGTATACTCTGCACCGAGAAGTGCCGTGCCGGAGCACCGGCAAAACAGCCGCGCCAGCCAAAAGAGTCGCGCTGGTGACCCGTGGGGCTCTTCCACCAGGAATCTCCCAGTCTGTGGGCAACAAAAATTTGTCTGAAATTGCGGTGTCCACTCGCTCTCTGAGCTTTCATTGGGAGCTACAATCTTGAGCTGCTGCTAATCGGCCATCTTGGATCTCTCCTCTCAATAATTTTTTTTCAGAAGTGCTCAGTAGAGTGACTGGCATATGGGAAGTGTGAACAAATATCAATCACTATCATTATTACCTTTAAAACATGGATAATCAATCAAATATACTTGATAATTTAATAGTTAACTCTGTTTCAACCTAGTCCCTGAAACCTATGAAGTTTTATCATAAAATAAGACAGTTTTATAACTGTGAATATAACCTGCTGGGTGCTAAGATTTTTTTTTTTTTTTTGCATGAGGAAACTGAGAGCTAATTAAAGCTAATATATATTTTAAGTCTGATTTAGAGGTCTATACATAAAAATGTAGAAATGTATATAACTTCTTAAAGTCCAACTCCAATTCCTAAATGTTATTTTTAAAATATTACAGAAAATTGCTCTTAATGAATTCTCAGGAATATATTTCAGATCACAATTTAGTATGCTTAAGATATCAATGCATAAATCTTGTTTAAATAAATTTGTTCTCAAAATTTTTATTATGTTGAATTTTTGCCAAAAGCACTTTATAATTTTTAAAATTCCATCAAAGTGCTCTAAGCTATTTATACTTTTGATGTATCAAAAATATGTCTATTTCTCAAATGCCTCTAGGCTTATTTTAAGAAAACATATATATGCCATTATTAAATTTTGAGATACTCTGAAGTTAAGAACAGGAGTTATCATTTGAGAACTATTTCTCCAATATGTACATATACTGTGCTTATATTTTTAAAGTTTAATAAACATTTTATTTTGATTGTTGAGTTCAAACTACCCATTCATATGACTGATATGAATTAATTAGAAATTCTCTAATATTTATAAAATAGAAAAAATTAGTAATTGTGGATGACTTATTAACAGAATGCTATTTCTATGTTTCATCCAGTTTCATGGATACAGAAATTAACAAAGTTAAATGATTTACCTAAGAGTTTAACTTTCATGAAAAAAGTTATAGTTAAGGAAAGCAAAAAAAAAAAAAAAAAAAAAAACCTGTGGAAACGGAGAGCTACTAATGAGCACACATGGATTGAAACATCAAATCTGTCACTAACCAGCTGGATAGGTTTTTTAAGCCATTTCCCTTTTCTGGGACACTTTTCTTATCTGCAAAATAAGTGACTTGGATTCTGAAGCTTCTGAGAATAAGGTAAATATAATGGTGCTGTATTTCTATGGCATGTATTGCTTATGGAAAGCAGTTACTCAAAATATTTTATTTGGTTCTTGCCTAGGCTCTGTGAGGTAGGCTACATGAATATTTTAGTTATCCTTCTTTTCAATATTGTGTAAAGTCTTGGAGGCCAAGATGATACATTTATATACATTAATTGTATGCACCGTTTACTGAGTCCCCAGTGTATTCTAGGTACAATTGTTTATAGACATAACTAATTCTCATGCAACCTCTATAAATTTATTATCATTTAACATATGAAACTGGGATTTAGGGTTGTTCATTGCTGCATAACTAATACTTGGCAAAAGTGGAATTTGAATGGAAGTCTGCATGACAACAATTTCTGTATTTTTCCTATTTTATCTCTTTTTTCTTTTCTTTTCCTTTTGTCTCTTTTAAGGGGTAATTATAGTTCTTTAAATTTTTTAAGCAGATAAATAATGTAAGCATATCAATATTTTATGCAGTAGTAATGAGCATAGAACAATTAATAAGTAGATAAGATGAAAAATGATCATCTGTGCTATTAATACAGCCTTGGAGGAATAATAAGGAACTGAGTTTGAAAAATACTAGAAAAAAATATATAAGAGAAATGAATCTGAGATCTGTGCAGAGGTAAAAGCTTGACATTTGTGTAAATGTGGATGACAAAGAAAATGAAAGATCAGTAGTATAAAATTTTGAGCTCACATGTCTGAGTTTTTTTTTAACTTTTGAGTATTTCTGTTAACAATTGCAAACAAAGATTTATCATGCAATATGTTCCTACTTTAAGAGAACTTATATTTTAAGGGAAGGAGACAAAAAATATATCCAAAAAGTACAAATTAAAATTATGCGTACTGTCATAATTATTATTCTAAAAGATGACATTGTTTCCAACAACATTATCTCTAGTAACTGAGATAAGATAGTTGTGTTCACAAGATTAGAGTACAAGAGAGAACAATTTGAATGTCTAGAGGGAAGAACTGATAACATGTTCTAAAAATTCTAAGATAATAATTACACGCACCTGAAGGATGGAGAAAGGGGCATATACTATATGAGTTTGGCCTGGAAATATGATTAAATTTGGACCAAAAAATCGGGGGAAGGGAAGAAGATTAGCAAAAATAATTAATGGCAATATCTCAAGGTATTTACCTGCAGCAACAAATAGCTTAGCTTAGCTTGAGGATCCAGTGTGTTGAAAGAAGTAAGATGGGATGAGACTGAATAACTGGTAGGAACAAAGATTGTGATGATCCCTGTGACATAGAAATTCCACTCCTAGATATACACTCAAGAGAAATACGCCCATATGTACACCTAAAGTCCAATAATACTCATTATTTATCATAGCTAAAAATGGAATAGTTTTCAAAATATTATTTATAGAAAAACATGAATAAATTTATAGAAAAATGTGCATATATATATTTGGAGAGTGGAATAATATCTGTATAGAGCAATGAGAACAAACAAGATATAACTACATTCAATAGTATGGATGCATTTCAAGGATTTAAGTGCTGAACACAAAAAGCCAGACACAAGAATTCATGTGCTATGATTCCACTTTTATAAGATTAAAAAACAAGCAAATCTATAGTTTTAGAAATCAAGTCAGTGATTACCCTTAGGAGATAGTGACTAGCAGAAGATGGAAGAAGGCTTCTGGGGTGCCTGTAATCTTTTTGTTTCTTGATTTGGGTGTAGGTACATGGATTAGCTCTGTTTGTGAAATTGTTCCAACTGTACATTTATGACTTAGGCATTTTATACGAATTTTCTATTTTAATCAAATAAATATAACAGTGGTGTTTGAAGAATTGATACTCTTTGATAAGGAGATGTAAAGATAAGGATATTAACTGAAGGATTGCACAATTCCATCATATTCAGAAATATTGAATCAAGCAGTAGCAAGATAAGAAGATTGAAAACAAAAGAGAACATTAGGATCAGTAGACAGAAGGAGTGGTTATATTAATACATAGAAGGAAATGGATTTGATAAAGGATAAAATGGACAACTAACAGAATAGGGTAAAGAAAAGGGAATTATTTTCTAAGATACAGAATTTCAAGACTGGAAGACATGAAGTATCACTGAGAAACATGAAAATCAAGAGAATAAATTGTTTGGCTGAGTATGTTTTTCATCCTTCTGTAATCAGGTATTCCTAACACAGCAGTGTGGATATACGGATCACAGTATTGGAAAAGTGAACAGTGAGGACTAAAGAGGTTGTTTGGAAGTAATCTTCATAGCAGTGATAAAGTCATAAAGGTAGCTGATATATAGATACACTGTAGAAGGAATTACTGGCTAATTAACACATGCATTATCTCACACAGTTATCATTTTTAAAGTGAGAACACTTTACATTCACTTAGCATTTTACAAGAATGCAATTTATTATTCACTGTAGTCACCATGTTATACAATAGATCTCTTGAACTTATTCCTCCTGTCTAAATGCAATTTTTTATCCTCTCACCAACATCTTCTCAACCCATCTCTCCCACTACCTCAGTCCCTGGTAACCACGACTCTATTATCTACTTTTGTGATACTGTTTTTAGATTCTGCATATGAATGAGGTTATGTGGTAATCATCATTCAGTGTCTGGTTATTTCACTTAACATAATTTCCCCCCAGATTTCATGTTGTCACAAATTATAGGATTTCATCCTTTTTTATGGCTGAATAGTATTCCATTATGTATTCCACAATGTATATACACTTCAGAACATAATGTGATGCATAGTAAGTACTTACAATTTTATTACCTTATGTAAAAAAGAATAAAAAGAAAGTAGATGAGTGTGCTAAGGGAGAAGATAATGAAGAAATTTAAAAGAGGCAGGACAGATTGTTGGAGAGATGTATATTTGACAGATGAGGGCAGGTGGAAGACTCTGACAAGGTGTCGTTGGATGTAAGGGGAAAGCAATGCCAAGAGAGCAGATCACAAGATCAGGAGTTTGAGACCAGCCTGGCCAACTGTTGAAACCCAGTTTCTACTAAAAATACAAAAATTAGCTGGGCATGGTGGTGGGCACCTGTAGTCCCAGCTACTCGGGAGGCTGAGGTAGGAGAATTGCTTGAACCCGGGAGGGGAGGTTGCAGTGAGCCAAGATCATGCTACTGCACTCCAGCCTGGGTGACAGAGCAACTCCGTCACGAAACAAAACAAAAAACAAAAACAAGAAGGTGTTTCAGGGATCACTTGGTCAATAATTTCATGAGTTATAAACAAAGTAAGGATAATGAGGACAGAGAAAAACAATAAAACAATAAAAATATTCTGTGTTCCCTGGTTGTTGGAAAATTTTAGAGTAGATGTTAGAATATTATAGTCAACAGGTCAAATCTTGCCTGCTGCCTGCTTTTCTACATGAGCTAAGAATGGGCTTTACATTTTTAAGTGGAAAAAAATCAGAATAGATGTAATCAGATGTGATCAGAGTAACATTTGTGGCATGTGAAAATTATGTAAAATTCAAATTTCAATGTCTATAGTACAGTTTTATTGGAATAGGCCCACACTGATTTGTTTACATAGTATTTATGACTGCTCTTGCAATGTAACAGAGTAAGAACTCTGCAAGTTGAGTAACAGAGTGATATGGTATGAGTTGCAAAGCATGTATCACTATCTTATTTACAGAAATTGTGACCTCTCCTTTAGAGTTAAAATAGTAAATGAAATCTATGCTTTAAAATGCCTAAAAAGCTAATTGGATAGCACAGCTTTTGCTTGAAAAATAGAGGATAATATCATAGAGTTCTGATATTCACTGCAGAGAGTAAAGAACTGAGTCTATTTGTGTAAGTAATGATTGACAGTTAACATTACATAACTTAAAAATTGTTATGTGTCATTTGATGTCCAAAACAGCCTGTCAGGGGAAGATCCTGGTATACAGTTTAAAGACGAGGCAACTTAGGCCAGGCGCAGTGGCTCACACCTGTAATTCCAGCATTTTTGGAGGCCAAGGCAGGTGGATCACCTGAGGTGGGAAGTTCAAGACCAGCCTGACAAACATGGAGAAACTAGTCTCTGCTAAAAAAAAAAAAAAAAAAATTGTATGCCTGTAATCCCACCTACTCAGTTGGCTGAGGCAGGAAAATCACGTGAACTTGGGAGGGGGAAGTTGCAGTAAGCTGAGATGGCGCCATTGTACTCCAACCTGGGCAACAAGAGCAAAAATCCGTCTCAAAAAATATATATAAAAAGATAAGGAAACGTAGATTCTAAACAATGTGACTATTCTTTGGACAATAATTGCACTCAAAGGTCAAAGTGATAGAGAAATATCATCATGAAGAAAGTGGCTATATTGATATATTGTGGGCAATATTATTCATGTTTTTTGACTTGTCAATAGAACAAAAACTCTAGAGCTATATTTTCTGATTTACATCGTGATTCTACCATTGACTGACACTGTAATCTTGATTAATCACTTAGCATTTCAGAAAGACTCAATTTCCTCACTTATAAAATTGGGATAATAATAATTCCTCATAGAGCTGCTATGAAGACTGAAGTTTAAATACTTTTGTGGTTTCTAGAAGAGTATCTGTCATATGTGTGTTAGCTGTTTTTTTTGTGTTTAGTTACACATTCTAAGATCAATAGATACACAATATAATCTTATTCATATGGCAGTGATTCAAAATGCCTTTGGCAGTTATTTATATCAGAGTTCTGCTCTATAGATCTAAGCAGAAGCCTAGACATATAGCCACCTGGCGATATACATCAGAGATTCTACTTACCTAATTTTTCTTAAGCTTTGTGCCTCAGTTTCTTTGTTTAACCTGCAAAAAATAATTCAATAAAAAATGTTTCACCTAGACTTTCTAAACATCAA
The DNA here is from genome assembly GCA_004027715.1 of Plecturocebus donacophilus. Lineage (NCBI taxonomy): Eukaryota > Metazoa > Chordata > Mammalia > Primates > Pitheciidae > Plecturocebus > Plecturocebus donacophilus. Next base: position 8,488 of record PVKP010048173.1, read on the forward strand.
GTATTCTCTTAAGTCTTGTTTTAGAATTTTCAGAGTGGTTGAAATTGATTGATGACATATAATAAATCATAAAAGCACTTAAAACTTTCTGTAAAGGTGTCAGTAACTTAATGTTTTGTTGCTATTGTCGTTCCCCTTGTGAAAAAGGACTAGAATTCTCTAGATCTTTTAATTTTGCAAACTCTTGGCCACCTTTTGACACTTATCTTGTCAGAGGTAAATGTCTGTTGTTGTAATTCACCATTTGAGTTGAGATGTTATTAAGGAGATGAAGTGCACCAATGAGCTCCCTGTCCACAATAGGGTCAGTCTCAATCTAATCCAGTAATCGACTCTGTTCCCTCCATGGCAGGTGGATAGCAGTTGCAATTACTGTCACATTGTGTCTAGGGAAACTAAGGAGGGTTAAGTAATTTCCTCAAGGTCATATTGGAAATCGGTGGCATTCCAAATATCAGAACTTGGAATACACTTAGCCAGTTCAGCTCTTGAATAGCTTTAAATTTATTATGACAACATTAAATAATTTTCCATAATATACCAGTGTATATTCAGTGCTATTTATTAGATCTAGCATCATGGATACAGAATGTAAAGAGAAGAGATACAGAATGTAGAGAAGCCCCAGTTGAACCTATCTTTAGCTATTGTTATTTGAACGTTTTAACACTTTGTATGAGAATAGAGAGAATGATAATGACTGGTAGTCAAGATAGAGAAAACTCATTTCTATTTTTGAGCTAGTTTAATGGGTTGGTGGCTTATAATTTACTTAACGTGCTTGCATATTACTTTTCATTTCAGAAGTAGTGAGCTGTGTCTTCATTTATGTGCTTTACCATGTGCCAGCAGTAGTAAAAGTTGCTCTTCTCTTACAACCTCACATAGGACACATTTCCTGAGAGAAGAAACTACAAATTAGTTTCAGATGCTAAGAAATAGCACTTGTATCAGTTAAAAACTTGGTCTCATTTACCTTAATTTGATTCTTCATAGAAAAAAATGCAAATGAAAAAATGTATTAGACATATGAATATATTTTGATTATTGAAAAAGAAATAGCCACTATTTATGAAACATTCAATATGTGTCAAGCATTATGCTAAGACATTTAAAGAAAATTTCAAACCAAAAGTATCATCGTTTATTTTCTTTATTATATTAAAGTTGAGACATGATTAATTCTTCCTGTAATTACTCATATACACGTAGGTAGACATAGTCTCATTTCAAGTTAAATTATGTTATACATCAACCTTTTTATATGCACTTTTCTAACAAAGGTGATATATTACACTAAATTTGAAATGCATTAGAAATTTGCAAGTCCCACATTTATTTTATAAAATGTATTTAAGTATGTTGGACACCAAGTTATACAGTCTTATTCTCAAATGCAACAATATAGTTCTAGAGCAAATTATTATAATTTAATAGATTTTTATATGAAAAGTTAAGCCTGGAAAGTTTTGATTGAATGACTTTAACAATATTGTGTCTCTGATTTTGAATGATTAAGTTTTGTGAATATCCTGTAATGTCTACTTATTCTTAAAATGCTTTTGACATAGTGGAATGATTTTAATTCTAATTATCATATGTTTTAGGCTAAAATGACTCAACTGCCTGAGGCAGAAAAGGAAAAGATTGCTGAGCAAGTTGCTGATTTCAAGAAAGTAAAGAGTAAGCTGGATGCTGAGATTGAGATATGGGATGATACAAGCAATGACATCATTGTTCTGGCCAAGAACATGTGTATGATCATGATGGAGATGACAGACTTCACCAGGTAATTATATGGAAAATGATGTGTAATATTCATAATGGCTAAAAATATTAGTTATTAGTGAAACCTCAAGTTTCTCTGAGTGTCAAGGGCCAAAAATCAAGTCGTAGGGGAAAAGCAGATATAGCATTAGGAAGTTGCAAGTGTGGCCGGTCGCAGTAGCTCACACCTATAATCCCAGCACTTTGGGTGGCTGGGGTGGGCGGATCACTAGTTCAAGTGATCAAGACCATCCTGGCCAACATGGTGAAACCCCATCTCCACTAAAAATACAAAAATTAGCTGGGCGTATTGGCACATGTCTGTAATCTCAGCTACTTGGGAGGCTGAGACAGGAGAATCGCTTGAACCTGAGAGGCAGAGGTTGCAGTGAGTCCAGATCGCACCACTGCACTCCAGCCTGGTGACAGAGTGAGCTTCTATCTCAAAAAAGGAAAGATGTAGGCGTACAATTCTAGAGGTTTCAGTCAATAAATAAATATGGCAAAGTTTCTCATAAACTTCTATGGAATTGTTTTAGACATCACTTACACTCTCTCACCTTCACCTTCCCCAGCCATTTGCTCTGTGTATTAGCTTGTGACTTCTACAAAGAATTTGGTAAACTTAAGTTATTAGCTGGTATTGGAAGTATCCGAATGGTTGACTTTCATGGCTACATAATTTTAGTTATAGTGATCTATAGTATAATCAGGATAGTGGTATCTTTTGCTTCTGAGATCAGAAATAGATATATTTAAAATTACAATCAATTAATGATAGCCATGAAAAAATGTACATGTGGGCATATTCCAGAAGTAATCAAAATGTTTGTATTATTTTAAAATGTCATTTTACAGAGCTAGTCAAAAAGCAATAAAATATATAGTGGCTACACTACTAGTTAATAAAGTATACAGACTATAACAACTAAAATAATTTAGCCGTGGTGTAGTTGTAAAAGACACAGAACAGAAGGATACACTGAAACAGACCTAGTATACTTAGGAAATCACTCATTTATAAAACCATATAGTATTCATTATATGGTACCATGTACGAGTGGTACCATATATACCCCAAAATAACTTTCAGATGGAGTAATGAAGTAACTGTTATTTTTAAAATCATAATTAATGGAGAAATATACACAAATCTTTCCATGATATTAAAATTGAGAAAGAGTTCATGAAAATTACATACAAAATAACTTACAACGAAAGGATTATTAAATTGAACTTCAAAAAATGTACATCAATAGAAAGTCCTAAGCAATATTGAAATGTAAATGGGTAACTGGGTAAACAAAAATGTGATTCCATTTATATATGAAGAATACTTGCAGACATAATAAAAAATTAATATTGTAATGGAAGACTGCACAAAGAATATGAACATATTATTAACCATTTTCTCCTCATAAGAGTTATGACCAATAAATATTTGCAAAGTATTTAAAATACTTAAAATAAGATATCTTTTAATTCTATCAAATTGACCAAAACTCTTAAAATAGGCTCGGTACAGAGTATGGTGGTGATAACCTAAATGGCATAAGCCTTATAGTAATGTGGGAATATGTATAAACTAAAAATCTTTGTAAACTTCTCATTTGTATATCATCTATATCTATATCGTACATCAGGGAACCTATCCAAAGGAAATAATATAAAGTGATAAACTTTTTTGAATAAGGATTATAGGGGCCAAAGGAAACCCTTGGTCTCCGAAAGTTTGCTGAAAAATCAACTCACAGAAGGCAGATTAATAGGTGAAAAAACATATAAATTTACTTATTATGTATACATGGTAGGTTTCAGAATGAAGACCCAAAGACACAGGAGAAATTGTTTATTTTTATGCTTAAGTTCAACAAAGTACAGACAGTCATGTGGAAATATGATGGGGCAGTATGGGTGCAGTGGCTCACACCTGTAATCCCAACACTTTGAGAGGCCGAGACAGGTAGATCAAGAGGTCAGGAGTTCGACATCAGCCTGGCCAACATGATGAAACCCAGTCTCTACTAAAAATACAAAAATCATCCGGGTGTGGTGGCAGTCGCCTGTAATCCCAGCTACTCAGGAGGCTGAGGCAAGAGAGTGCTTAAACCCAGGAGGCAGCGGTTGCAGTGAGCTGAGATCATGCCACTGCACTCGAGCCTGGGTGACAGAGCAAGACTCTGTCTCAGGATTTAAAAAAAAAAAGAAATATGATGAGACAAATAAGGTATAATCTTATGTTAACAGACTGAGTAGGGTACCCAACAAGGCCTGTCTCTCTAGATTTTTCTTGGCTTCTCTGAACATGTATTTCTACCTTCTGGAAATGGAGCAAGACCCAGCTGGAATAGGGGTCTCATGACCTACAGTCAAACAAGGTAGGTCAGAAAATTATTATATGACTGGTTGTTACCCAGAGAGATGGAGATCGTTTTAGAATAATATTTTTATGTTTTATGGCTAGCTTTGGGGAGAAGGGCTTCTGGCTTCTGTGACCTCCCTTGGAGAAGAAGGATTTTAGTATTTATGACTAGCCCCAAGGGACAATGGGAATGAGCCATAGGAGAACAGGAAAAAATCAGAGAATATCTTTTGCTTCTCAGACTGCTGCTAAGGTCTTCATTTTGGGGTGTTTTTTTTTTCTTAACCCCAACAGAAGAACTGTAGAATTATTTAAAATAATAGAATATTTGTGATGATTAAACAAATGGTTGCCTGCCATATGAAAAAATAGCTTATAGAAAATAAAGTCAAGTTTTTAAAAGAGTATAAAAGTAGTCTAAACTGTATAATCTATTCTATATATGGATATATGGATATTCTCCTATGCATATTTCTTCTTTGTTTTGTTTTATACCAAACTTACTCTTTACAATAGAATTCAGTTCTGTTTGTATTCTTTTGAAATAAATGTGCTTTCCAAAGATTATGTGCAGGGAAGATTTCACTGGAAAGTGAGAAAATTAAGTTTATTGTTTATTATACATGGAATTTCATAAAAATACCTCTTTAAATATCTATTTCTATTTTTCCTTCTTAACTCTTGCCATTTTTCCAATTCTAGCTCATAGCTTCTAAATGTCTTCTTATTCCTCTTCATACAGATAATAATTCAGTTTTGACCCATCGTTCAACTTCTACAGGCAGAGGTTCTGAGAAACCTGTTTGTATTTGTCTCTGTCTCTCTCATTCTCTCTGTCTCTGTTTCTCTCTCTTTCTCCACACATATAATCACATGCATATATAATACAAACATACATAACATAGACATGAATACGCCTGTATAAAGGAAACAAAATGACACCTTCATAGTATTAAATAACGATTATGGGCCTGGTGTGGTGGCTCACACCTGTAATCCCAAAACTTTGGGAAGCTGGGGCAGGTGGGTCACCTGAGCTTGGGAGCTTGCGAACAGCCTGACCAAGAGCATCCCAGCTACTCAGGAGGCTGATGCAGGAGAATCCCTTGAACCCAGGAGGTGGAAGTTGCTATGAGCTGAGATCGTGCCACTGTACTCCAGCCTGGGCAACAAGAGTGAAACTCCAGCTCAATAATAATAATAATAATAACAATAAATAATGATTATGTTTTAGTAGTTGGATTGCGAATAATTTAATTACAATTTTTAACCTTCTATAATTTGTTGCTGTTCTATGATAAATATATAATCATTTAAAAAATATGTAATTTGGTTTTAGATTGGCTCTAGGAAAATGGCAGTAGACTAAATTTAAATCACTCCAGACAACCTGTTCCAAAATTAAGACCAAAAAAAAAAAGGCCTTACATGATGCCAGATTTCAACATTCCTGAGATACAAAAAGTAGTGTGAATTTCAAATTATCTTTAACTAGAAAAATATACACCAAATTCCAACAAAGTTTCTGATGACACTCTGTTATCACCATAAACCTATGAGTCCAGAGAATAGGGACTGAGATGTTTAAAACATCTCATGGATAAGAGACATGAGAAAAGGTCATAAACAAAGCACAGAAGAAAATTGGGCCAAAATGAGAATACCTGCCATTAAGTGCTAAAATACTGAACACAGGCCTAGAACTTGACAGTTTGCATTATTTAACATCCACTTATGAGTGAGAACATGTGGTGTTTGGTTTTCTGTTCTTGTGTCAGTTTACTGATAAGTGGGTGTTGAACAACGAGAACACATGGACACAGGGAGGGGAACATGACACACTGGGGTCTTTTGGGGGTTGGGGATTGGGGAGGGTTAGCAGCAGGGGGAGATTGGGGAGGGATAACATTAAGAGAAATGGAGGCAGCAAACCACCATGGCATGTGTACACCTATGTAACAATCGGGCAAGATCTTCACATGTACCCCAGAACTTAAAGTATTAAAA
>PVKP010048174.1:0-14620 GCA_004027715.1 Plecturocebus donacophilus
CCGCCCTACGCCTAACGGGCTCCGGGACCAGGGACCCAGAGATGAAAAGACAGTGGGATACAGTTCTTGCGCTGAGTGGTTGAAGCTATGACATCGGCCTGTGACAGTTCCTGCGGGGCCCAGAGAAGGTGCTGGCACCCGAGGGGCTTCAGAGGGTGAGGGAGGGGGCTCCGAACTGGTTTCGCAGAGTGGGTGGCATCTGAGCCGGTTCATGCAGGTGGAGTAGGAGTTTGCGGGGGAAAGACGATGAGAAGGACTTTCCAGGCAGGGGACAGGTGCCCAGAGCCATGGAGGCTGGAAAGAGCAGAGGCTTTCAGAGAAAGGGGGGGGGGGTTCTGTGTGGCTGAAGATGGAGGGGAAAGGGGTGGGTTAGGCTAGGGGAGCAACACGGGTCAGGTTAGAAAAGGCTGTGTGTGCTTTTTGCTAGCCCTGTATCGATATTCAGTACTGTTACAATACAAGCTAATAGCAACAATCATACAAATTATTATTACTATTAATATTATAGCCACTAATACTTATTAAGGGCTTCCTGCCTCGTGCTGTCTCAAGCACTTTACGTCTGTTGACTGAGTTAATTTTGATGACAGCCCCGTGAAGGAGGCACGATGGGAGAAACAGGCACAGAGACATTAGGTAAGTTGTCTAAGGTGGCTCAGCTGCTGAATGGCAGAGCATCCTCTCTCCAGAGTCAGCTTTCCTTACTTTCACAGCACCCTTGCCCCCTCACCCCAAAACCTCCAATTTAATTTTTCTTAGATTCTACTTCCCAAGGAGAAAAGCATCTTCACCCATTTCCCCAGAGGCCAGAGGCAATTTGCAGCTTGGAAGAAAAACAAGGGCATGGAGAAAGCAACGTTTAACCCAAAGCCATGATTTGCACATGCTGGGCTCTTGGGTATCAGTTGGGGACAAGCTGGCTGGATCAGCAGTCCGGGGCTGCCTGTCCCCCAGCCTTGAGTCCCTGGGCCTGGCCAAGGTTGCCTCTTTTTCCATCCTTACCCCAGGAAGCCTTGGTATTTCCAGAAACAGGAACCACTGCCCAGCTACTGCCCCAGGTGGGGGCACTGGTAGATCCGCTCTGAAGGTGGGATGCAACATCAACCTCTTTAGTGCTGAGAATCCAGCCCCAGGCTCCACCTCTGAGAGCCCTGGGAAGGCAGGGGTTTTCAAGGGCCGGTCACCAGCCTAGAGGTTTTCTTTGGCTGGCCCGAGAATGGGTGTCATCATTAAAGCAGACCTGCAATGGCACACCTTTTCCATAACTGAGCAAGAGGGTTGTTTCTGTTGCAACACTGGACTGGAGAGAAAGAAATGAGAGAAAACTGACTTGTTGCCAGCAGAGATCCAGAAAGCAAGTGTGGAATCTGCTTTGTGCTTTTGAATTATTTTTTTCTCTCCCTTCCTTTCTGCATCTGTGCTTTATCGTGACTAGAACAGGGATGAGGCCATGAGAGCAGAAATGGAGGTGACAGGATCAAGCATCTGAACTATCTGCCAGTGGAGAGACCCAGCCAGGTTTGGGGCCTCTGTGATGGCCAGGGAAGTCAAGCCTAGCCTCAGTAAGGACACGGGCAGTGCCAGGATTTAATGACAGAGAAGAAGGCACAGGGTAGAGAGAGGCTCAAGAAGGGCAAGAACAGCCTGTGGTCTAGCCTCTCTCCTCCCTGCCCCGCCCACTTTATGCTGCAGGTGCAATGGCTGGCCCCTGCTTCTCCTGCATGCCAGGCGCCCCTCTTCTTTGCACACACTGCCTCCCTGCCAGGAGTGCCCTTCTCCATTCATCCTTCCAGCCACATGTCCCCTCCTCCATGAAGTCTTCGGAGGCTGCTTTTTACAACCCACATAGTCATATACATGTATATATATATTGAGATGAAGTCTCGCTCTATCAACAGTCTGGAGTGCAGTGGTGCAATCTTAGCTCACTGCCACTTCCACCTCCCGGGTTCAAGCCATTCTCCTTCCTCCGCCTTCCCAATAGCTGAGACTATAGATGCACACCACACTTGACTAATTTTTTTTTTTTGTATTTTTAATAGAGACAGGGTTTTACCATGTTGGTCAGGCTGATCTCAAACTCCTGACCTCAAGTGATCTGCTTGCCTCTGCCTCCGTCTCCCAAAGTACTGGGATTACAGGTGTGAGCCCCCACACCTGGCCTACACATAGCTCTTTAAGATCTTCCCAGCCCCAGACATTCTCACTTGTAGAAACTCCTTCTTCCATCAGATCAAACATAGTAAAACGCCCTCACAGCCCACTTTCACTACAGATTATATGCGACTATGCAAAAGCTGGATTGGAAAGGAAGGTGACCATTTGATAATGTTATACTTTGTAGACATCTGATTAAACATTTATCCATTTCAAATTCACAGCTTCCCTTTTTTAATTTGAAGCCAAATAAATGGTTTTCCCAGACTGTCAACATTTTCATAGGCCCTTAAGAGCTCTTAGGTCCTGGCACTGTGCCCAGAACAGAAAGTCTGCTCCCATCAGACTCTGGCTGGGCTATGGCAGGTGGAGTTTGGCTTTCCCGGCTTGTTAGAGGGAGACCATCTCCTCCAGCAGCCCTGCCCTGAACCCAAGCTGCCTCCCTGATCTAATTAGCATCGCTGAGAATTAAGCTGCACACTGGAGTGTGCTCCTGTTCCCCCGAGGGCGTCCCAGAACTAATACTGCTTAAATATGAAATGGTTCCTGCCCTTGGGGCCCAAGTCAAGGAGGCACGAACCAGAAACAAGAGTTGTAATTACTAGCTCTGATTAAGCAGTGTAAGTTACACAATACAATAAAATACAACTCCTCCAGCAATGAAATAGTTAACAGTATTTTGAGTTATTTCTCTTTGAAGGGAGCACAGACTGTTTATTCTTTACTCTCTTTCTATTCTTATGATCCAGTTGTTCATCCAGCTCAGTAAATTACTGAGCACCTATTATGTGATCTACTGGGTAAATTACTGAGCACCTAGTTATGTGACGTACTTGGTAAATTACTGGGCACCTACTATGTGATGTCCTCGGTAAATTACTGGGCACCTACTATGTGATGTACTAGGTAAATTACTGAGCACCTACTATGGCATACACTGGGAGCAGGGAAGAGAAAGAAACATGTCAAGGTGCCCACACTGCTGCGGCTCAAAGTCAGGAGGGGACTGTGGCCCCCCAAGGACAATTCACACAGAGAAGCACACCATGGGATGGAGCCAAACATGGCATATGCAACAGATTACTTAAGAGCATAAGGGGAGGACTAACTCAGATGGGGGTGATGTTGGGAGCTGATATTCAAGTTGAGACCTGAAGAAACAAATGACCTGAAGAGTGGGAGCCAGAGTGATCCAGGTAGCAGGAACTGCCCGTGCAAAGGCCCTGGAGTGGGAGCCAGTGTGTTTGTTGGAGGGACTGTGGAAGGCCCTGGGGCAGTGTGTGGTGAGGGCAAGCATGGGGCTGTGGGGAGGGGGCAGCAGCCAGCCCTGTGGGGCCTCTTGACTCCAAGATCCATGAGCAGCATAGACGGGTTTTAAGCAAGGAAATGACTTGGTCTCATTTGTTCTTTTTAAAATGACCCCTAGCTCCTCCAGGAGGTCAGAATGGGAGCAGGAGCCCAGTGAGGAGATGGAGGAGGATGTCCAGGCAGAGCTGATGGCAGCTTGGACCAGAGTAGGAAATGTGGGGGTCTGGGAGTGAGGAAGCTGTCCACACAACTCCCAGGTTTCTGGCTGAGAAGCCAGGTGGATGGAGCTGCCATTTCCTGATTGGAGAAGTGGGGAAGTCAGGAGCAGGAGCAGGCTCAGGGCTGAGGCCAGTGTGGGGCGTGTGACTTCAGGGCTGCATCCCCAGAGAAAGGGAGGGGAAGCCGGAGCATCCTGGGAGTGTGCAGGGGAGAACTTGCTGGAGACCCTGTGTGGGTGTCCTCTCTGGAGAGCAGCATGAGCCTCCTGGAGAGTAGGCAGAGGGTAGGGAAGGGATCAGAATGAGGGGTGGTGACTGCCCTCACCCCTTCTAGCATCCCCCAGAGAGGACCCTGGAGGCGGCCGCGGAGGGGCTCTGGTTGGTGGGAGGACCTGGGGTGTCTGCGATTGGTTTGCTGAGCTCTGCCCCTTCCCCACTTTGTCACCTGCTGGCCCTCTAATGGCTGCCCAAGTCCCAGCGCTGGCCTTTGCTCCGGCTCTGACTCCCAGAATGGCTGCGGCCAGGTATGTGGAGGGCAGGCCCAGAGCTAAGGTGAAGGGCCCCTTATTCCCAGGCCACCTGCAGCTGCTATCCTGGCCTCCCCAGGTCCCTGCTCTCAGCTGCCCCAGAAGCTCTCAGCAAGTACGGAGATAAACCCTGCAAATCTCCATCCCTCTCTCCCTGCAGCGTGTCTGCATTCCCAGGGCTACGAGGGGCTACTGCCCATTGGTTTCATTCGATTTGTTGTGTTTATTTATAAGCTTTCTATTTCTCAAACCTGAATATCTCCCTCAAGCAAGTGAAATCTGCTCTGCTGAGGGCTTTTATAAGACGTTTTAAATGACACATGGGAAAGCTAAGAGCAGGTTTATTTTTGAACCCTGAGCTCTGAAAGACACCCGTTCTGTCCATCCATCAGCTCCCTCACTCTGGCAGAAACATTGGGTGATGTGCACAATATGCTTGGTTTTGTACTGGGGCCGGGGGTACAGAGACACCCAGGACGGATGTCCCGGATGAGCCCACAGTGCGGTTGGGCAGAGGGAAGAGGTCGGGGCAGAAATAGGCTATCACAGCATGGTGGAATCAACATTCATTCATTCATTCAATAAATGCACGGGTGGCTGTGTACCAGGCACTGTTCTAGGCACAGAGGCTGTGCTATGAACATAAACTAGATACAGCGCTGTCCCATGACACCCACAGACTAGTAGGGAGACAGATGAGAAACAAACCAGCAATCCATAACCTGTCAGGTCATGGTCTCCAAGGAAGAAAAAGAAAGCAGGGGAAGGCAAGGGCCAGGATGGGGATGGGGCTCAGCCCCAGCCAGAGGGCTCTGGTTGCCATGGAAACGGGTGGCTGGGGGAAGACTGGCCCTGATCAGAACTGGGTTGACTTGAGACCAGGTGAGGCTGAGCCGCTGGGTTCCGTGACCACCATTCCCACTGTGCAGGCAGAAACAACTCTTCCCCACTTAGAGCCCCCAGGGCGGAGGACTCCGGTTCCTCCTGGAGCAGCCTTCATCTGCCACCAGGGTCCTGCCCGCGGAGATGAGCAGAGCCCAGGCTGAGCTGGCGCCTTCAGGTGTCGAGACCTCAGCTGCTGAGGCTGAAAATGGGAGCCCCTGGGGGGAGCCGGGGAGGAACCGGGACTGAGCTTGTGATGGCCCGGAGGCTTCTGGCTCCACCTGCTCCTTTTCTGAGAAGAGCTGAGACCATGAGGGGTGCCCTCACAGTCCCCCAGGCCAGCCCACACTTCCGCACAGGTGCCTCTCCCTGACATACAAAGCCCCAACCCCAGCCAGGCCTCGGGGCCTCGGCCACTCCCGCCTCTGTCCCAAGTAGCTGGGCTTGGCTTTGCTACATTGACACTGAGCAGTGGCCCAGGGACAGCCCGTGTGTCCTATTGGCCCACAGTGCACAACGGTGCTCAGTCCCCATTTCCCGACCCTCTGCCCATGTGGCCGAGGCTGGTCCTGGATCCTGAAACCCACAGCTGCCAGCTGCCACCTTGTGTCCAAGCCACCCCTGCAGCACTTGGGCCTGGCGGGCCTTTCCTGGCCCTGTCTGCTCCCTGGAGCCACTGGCTGCCCTGAGTGCCCTGCAGGGCCCCGCTGTCCTTCTGCCCAGCATCCCCCCCATTCCTCTTGGTGTCAGAACCCCTATCTTTCTTTGGGAACTGTCCCTAGCCCTGCTCAGTTCATGTGATTCTGTGGGGTGGGTCCGGGCACAGCCAGGCAAGGCCTTCCATCCGACGTGCAGTGAGTGGATCCCTGCGGGGCACGGGACCCAAGCTGAGTCAGGGAACTCATTGCTGGGATTTTGCTATGGTGGTGACGAAGAAAACCCTCTAGGTTTTCTCTAGTTGGAGTGGTTGGGGTGAGGCTCGGGGGACCACGCAGGAGGTGTTGGGCATCTGAGTCCTTGTGGAATCAGGTGAAAACCTGAATCTCTCTCTCTCTCTCTCTCTTGCTCACACACACACACACACACACACACACCCCTTCTACACGGCCCAGCACTGACAGCACATCCTGCTGGGAGCAGTGGGGGATTCAATGGTGAATTCCTAGCAGAGCCCCTGAGCTGTGGATGCATGGAAGGGAGTGGAGGCGAGGGCGTGGGAGGGCATGAGAGGGCAGGGGAGGGGAGGGAAGGGGAGGGCAGGGGAGGGGAGGAGAGAGGAAGGGATGGGATGGGAGGGGAGGGTTGGATACTGGTGACCACCCCTGCCCCTGGACCCCGGTTATGCAGCCCAAACCCTGGCTTTGGAGCAGTGTCCTCACCAGCTGCACACAGGATCACCTGGGAGCTTTGAGATGACATCCTGCAGGCCCAGCCCAGGCCTATCATGGTATTAGGGGTGGGGCCATTGTGGGGTGTCATGGTCAGAGGGAAGCAGGGGCAGTGGACCCAGGACCTTCCCCTTCTGCTCTGCCAGCCTCAGCTACCATATGGGGCAGCCTAGGTACTCACCTGGGGCCTGCAAGGGCGGGTCCTGGATGCCTTCCTGCTCCTCACCCCAGTCTGAGGAGGCAGCCACCCAGGCTGTGGAAGCCACTGAAGGACGTTAGGCAGGAGAGCAATGTGATCGACGTGTGTTTGGGACAGTCACGCTGCCAGGTGATCCAGCTGTCCTAGCATTTGTGCAGCCTGGGGCATAAGAACCAGTGGAAGCCACAGGCCAGTGACTGAACGTGAAACTTCACAAATCACATCTGACAAATCCAACATGCCCCATTCCTCTGCCTGGACTGACACATTTTCAAAAGCACGTGGAAAGTCAGATTTGAATTAGGAATTTTCAGACCCCTCAGCATTCTGCTTTGCACTATGGTGGTGTTGAGAAGTTGGGACTGACCAAATTTGGGATTAGGCCCCTTCCTCTCCCCTCCCATGGCCCAGTCCCTCACCGCAGTCTCACACAGTGTGCGACACCCCGCCCTGCAGGTCTATGCTCTGTTTGTGTACCTCCTCACACACAGCTGCATGTCTGGGTCAACAGGTGGGCACAAGGAAGAGACCACATGGGTCCTGGGAGCAAGCAGGGATTCTGGGGCTGGGGTATCTGGAGCTAGAGCAGGGCCCCCTAAACCCAGGCCCCCCTCACTCAGGTCTTGGGGTGTGCAGGGTGGATGCATTGCAGGGCAATTGGGGCTAAGGAACCAGTAGGGGGCGTGAGGCTGTCGGGCCAGAGATCACCAGGGGCTAAGATGGGGGAGAGTGGGGAGGTGAGGGAGAGGGGGACCCCAAAGGGCGTAAGATGTTAAAACTGGCAAGATCAGACAGTGCCCAAGGTGTGGGGCGAGGGTGAGTTGGGAATGACCACTTGTTTCTGAGTGGGGTGAACAGGGGCTGCAGGGCAGGAGGCTGAGGAGCAGTTTGATGGGAAGATGAAGGTTTGGTTTTGAACGTTTCCAGTGGAGAGCGGCTATGGGCCACGCAGAGAGCAGCAGTTGCAGGAGTCCCAGACGGAAAGGTCCAGAAGGCAGCGTGGCCTGTCCAGCTCTGCACTGCATGGGCAGCACTTAGCCCCTTGATGTGGACCACAGCTCAGGAGAAGCTTCAGCAGGAGGTCATCTGGGCATGAGCAGTGGAGACCCATGGACGTAGATGAGCTCACACAGAAGAAGAGAGGAGGGCACTGGGGAGAACTGGGACACTGCCAGCTGGGGCTGTGTATTAGTCCATTTTCACACTGCTGATAAAGACATACCCGGGACTGGGAAGAAAGAGAGGTTTAACTGACTTACAGTTCCACATGGCTGGGGAGGCCTCACAATCAATGGCAGAAGGCAGGGAGGAGCAAGTCATGTTTTACATGGATGGCAGCAGGCAAAGAGAGAGAGAGCTCGTTCAAGGGAACTCCTCTTTATAAAACCATCGGATTTCTTGAGACTTATTCACGAAGACCCACCCCAATCATTCAATTACCTCCCGCTGGGCCTCTCCCACAACACATGGGAATTGTGGGAGCTACAACTCCAGATTTGGGTGGGGACACAGAGCTAAACCATATTAGGTTGCCATAACTGAAACAGACTGGTGGCTTACACAACAGAAATTTATTTTCTCACCGATCTGGAGCCTGGAATTCCAAGATCAGGGTGTCAGTGTGATCAGGTTCCGGCAAGGGCTTTCTTCCCGGCTGTGGATGGCCATCGTTTTTCTGTGTCTTCACAGGACAGAGAGAAAGAGAATAAGCTTACTGCAGTCTCTTCCTACAAGGGCACCAACCCCACCATAAGGCCCCACCCTCACACCCTCATCTGAATCTACTTTCCTCCCAAATTTCCCATTCCCAAATGCCATCACATTTTGAGCTAGGAATCAGTACATGAATTTGAGGGGACACAGTCAGTTCGTAGAAGCAGCAAGCTGTAAGGAATGAGGAGAGAAGGGGAGGTGAGTAGGTGGGCCTGAGGGGGAGGAGGAAGTCTGGGAAAGTGTAGCAGAGTCTTGGAAGGACACCAGATGTGGGTCTAGATGGAGATGAGGGCAGAAGCTTCTTCCCCAGCAACACTAAGAAGCCGGACTGTGATAACTGCAATGCAATCATTTAAACAAGGTACGCTGGAGGCTTGTGCCACAGGACATTGATTTCCACTGGAAGTTGAAAGAAACCTCATAGAAATTCTCCTTGTCACCTTGGCTTCCGAGAAGATGGGGTAGGATTACAAGTGGCGGAGCTGGGGAGTAGATGGTGTGGTTGGTGACGCAGGACAGGCAGGGCACAGGGTTGGAACGCTGAGGGAGCTGGCACATCCGGGACAAAGGGCTCAGTAGCCAGGGCTGGATTTGAACAAAGGGCACTAAACAGAAGCAGTCAGGCCGGTGGAAATAAAAAGACAAGCTCTGAAGAGGAACCAGGGACAGAAATATCTGGATGCTCAGGATGTAGCAGACAGCCCAGGGTGGGGACAGGTGCTGCTGCCAGGGAAATGAAGAGTTGGTCTTGGGATCACATAGCCTTCGATTTCTCCAGCCTTAGATGAGAAGCAAAATGAAATCATACTATCTGAAAGCCTTAGCATCTAATGAAGTCTTATAATTTTAGAATACTTGAATCATAGGCTCTCAGAGACTGGTTTTTAAAATCACAGAAACACTGAATCTTAAATCTCTTCAGTGTCAAAATCTTGACCACCTCCTCCTCCTGGGTATGATAATATGCATTCTGTGCTCAGTGCCTTGCACACATGTCATTTAGTCCCCATGACAACCCTGGGAAGTAGGAATGATTATTTTGCCTGATTTTCCAGATGAAGAAGCCGCAGCTCAGTGAGGGTAAGTCAGTTGCTGAAGGTCAGACACATGGTAGGCAGCGTGGCCGGGTTTGGCCCAGACCTCTGAGCCTCTGAAGCCCATGGTCTCAGCCTCACTGCTGTTTGCCTCCTGCAAAGCCTCTCTGCTGAGTGCTCACCCATCCTCCTTGCACACCCCAGTGATGGGGAGCTCATTCCCCTCCCCAGGGCCGCCCATCCATACCAACTTTCGACATGTCCCTTCTTCTCACCCATTGTCCAATCTGCCTTGGGAGACCATGCAGACGACAAACCTTTCCCCAGGACTCCTGGAGTGGGAGAGAGCAGCCGCCTGAGGTGGGGCAGCGACCACATAGGAGAGAGGATTGAATTAGAAAAGCCCCGATGCCGCCCATCCTGGCGAGAGATGGGGTTTATCCCGAGGGAGGGAAGCAACCAGAGGCACCAGAGCAGGCCCCCCAGAAGACAGATGGTGACGGAGCTCAGAACACAGAGAAGGCAGCCAGGCACGGGGAGCAGGGAACACAGGAATGCGATTCTCTTCCACAGTCAGAGTTATGGGGCCTAATGAGATTGGGATCGTAAGTGCCTTTATTTCCTCAGCTCCTATCTCTGAAAACTTATTCTGCAAATTGTGCCTTGTGTCATCCATCCTCCCAGATGGCTTTTTAAGTGAGGCTGTTTGTTAAGTGAAAGAACAGGAAGATTGATCAGGAGGAGCAAACAAGCAGAGCTGCTGCAGACCCTGGGGAAGGAGACACAGCCAGACCAGCAAGTAGGGTGAGAGTGTCCAGAGAGAGCCCAGGGGATCCCCGGAATGCATAGAGCACGTTCTTCCAGGATGGGACCCTTGGGCACAGCTGAGTCCACATGACCAGGGTTCCAGTGATAGTCCTGGCAGATACTGGGCTCCAGCGTGAGCCCTGAGTGAGCACTTTGGAGTCACTGGTCCCAAACATTCTCCCACATCCCCAGGCAGCAGGTACTTCGACTGTCCTCAGTCACCAGAAGAGAAGCTCAGAGGTGCAGGCACTTGCCCGAGGTTACACAGCTGATGAGAGGCGGACTAGGGATTGCAGCCCGGGACTGTTGGACTCCAGAGCCCCAGCTCTTGACCAGGATGTCACATCACACAGCTGCAGACTGCGAGTGAGAATCTCTGGGCTTGAGGCCCAGATATCCATGTCCTTAAAAGTCCCACCCTGTTCTAGGGCCCTAATGCACAGCCAAGGTTGAGAACCCCTGAGCCCCTGGGCTGCCCCAACCACCACATTGTACAGACGGAGACACGGACACCCTGAGCCGGGGCAGCACTTGCCTAGGGTCTCACCGAAGGCCGGAGGGCCTAGAACCCTCACCCCATGCCCTGGTGAATTCCCAAGGTGAGTGTTGGCGGAGCTGATCCCAGGAGGCATGAGGAGGTAGAGCTGTCAGTGGCTGCTCATCTGCGGCCGCCCAGGGGGAGGGCCTGACGGATTCTGTATCCACTTCTGCAGCTCCAGGCTTCCTTTTCCCCCTCCTTCCTCAGGGCAGCCCCCCTCCTCCTCCCAAGGCATGCTTTGGTGGCCAAGATGGATCACAGTTGTCCCTGGTCATAGATGTCGCCGCCACCACCCTGTGGCAGCCACTGTAGCCCGGGGTACCGAGCAGCAGCTCAGTGAATGATTACGGAAGGGAAGGAGCCAGGGGCTGGGGAGGGGCATGGCTCTGGGGCAGGGGGCGCAGTGGAAAGCACAGCATCTCCCTCTCGAGGCAGCCCCAGTCCAGGCCCTGCACCGTGCCCTCCCGAGCTCCAACTCACACGTGTCACACCAACCGGGAGGGGCCACGGGAGTCTCAAACAATGAATAATGCTGGAAGCTGGCAGGCACCTTATACTTGCAAATGGCGCCTTTGCCTCCCCGGGAAAGGGGTGTCTGCGCCATTTCTTAGGTCATGACAGAGGCTCTCAAGGTGGTGGGAGAAGGTAGGACAGGGAAGTCTCCCCTCACCGCGAGCCTGGGTCTTCCTAGGTGAACTCCCACCTGTCTGGATGCTGTGACCCCATTTCTATCTTTAAAATGGTTAATTCTCTGGGCCAGGCTGGCCCCGCCCACAGGCTGGGATGGCTCCGCCCACAGGAAGCTGTCCTCTTCCTGCCGACCTTCAGCCATTGACCTCCTTCCCTTCCCCAGCCTCTTCTGCAGCCTGAAATCCTCCTCAGGGTTCCCCCTTTGGCTGCTGAGGATCTCCCGAGGGTCCCTGGGGACCGGCTTTATTGTGACATTGTGTCTGAAAGCAAGCTGGCTGTGAGCACCTCCCTGGACCTGCCTGGGTGTGAGGAGCCTGACTGGGGACCCTTGGGGGTCACAAGAAGCCCATGGGGGTCCCAGAAAGCCCCGACATGGCACCTTGTCCAGGAGGCCCAGGAAACAGGAGTTTCACTTTGTGAACCCACAGGGACTTGGACTCGGACATCTGAGGAGCCAACATCCTGTCTTGTGAGGCTCCAGTCCCTCAGGCAGGTGGGCCTCTGAGACCGCCCCTGGGTCCCTCTCATGCTGGAGCCTCCCAAATATGATTTTGTACCTGGAGCACAAGGGCAGGTGGGATGGGACCGGCTGCCCAGACTCCAGCCTGCTTCTTGTTTGTCATGAGGCTTCCTGCGCCCCTGGGATCTGATTTGACAATCACATTGCTGGGAGTCAGGGGCCCCAGGCCCGGGCTCTGGCTGTGGGGGACAGGCAACCCCCATGCTGGGAGTGTCAGTCAGGGTGACTTCAGGAAAGCGACTGGGTGATAAACAACCCCAGCCTGGGATGCATCCCATTTCTTGATGCCCCAATCCCAACTGCAGGAATCTGTGCTGGCAGTGGTCAGGGACCCAGGGAAACAGTGCCCAAAATGTTCATGGCAGCCTGATGTGTACGAGAACAGCCCCGGAAGCCTCTGAGCATCTGACAGTCTAGGATGTGAGGTAAATGATGGTGCATCTAAATGAGGTACAATTACGAAGCTATTAACATCACGCTTTTGAGGAATTTTCAATGATGTGGGAAAATGCTGATGACAGAATGGTAAGGGAAGAGAAATGAGTATACAGTATGGTCCCAATTACATAATATTTTAGTACTGCAGAGAGAAAGATCAGATGATGATGATGACGATGATAATGATGATGATGGTGATCATCAGAGCTGCTATTTATTGAGCACTTGCTGTGTGCCTGCATGTTCTTTCGCTAGCTCATTTCACCTCATCCTGCCCCTGCATGATGGCAGCAGCAATAACCCCATTTTACAGATGAGGAGAGTGAGGCACAAAGAGGAGGTTAGGGACCTGCCAAAGAGCCATCGTTGAGACAGGACTTGAGCCCAGGCCTGGTTCCCTCCAAAACCCACTCTTGTCCTCTCTACCACTCTCCGTGTCTGCCAGGCTGCAGGCAGGGCATGAGGTCGGCTGTGAAGGGCGTCCCAAGAGCTCCATGGAGGATGTGCTCACTGCAATGAGATTGGTGTCACCACTAGCCCCATCTTATGGACAGCGACTCGGGCCTGCTGATGGTGATGGAGCTGGACCAGGTCCACGGGCTATACCTCTCATGTATAGCATGGGGCTAGAGCGGACAGGCACAACCACGGACTACCACAGCATCACAGCCAGGAGGAGGAGGTGGTCCATCACTGGGCCTTCACAGCACTGCTCTGGGCACAGGCGACTGAGGTAGAGAACTCATCTTGGCACCCCATCTTTCCAGGCTGACCCAGCTCCTCCTGGGGCAGCCCCAGTGACTCCCCTTGCTGGCTGTGTCTCTGCAGAGTCTTTGAGTTTATTCAAGTGTCTCTCCTATGATCCGTACCCAGCAGGTGAAGGCTGGGCAGGAGGAGGGGAGGCAGCCAGCCAGTGGCTGCCTTGTAACCCACTGTAGGCTCATTAGAGCTGCTTTTGAATCCATCACCTTCAGAGAAAGGCAAACTCCGGGCAGGAGGATCCAGGAACTATCCATCACTCAAGAGCTCCTCACCTGGGGAAGCTGCAGTTCTTTCCCTGATTCGCTGATGAATCATCGAAATTTTTCTCAACACTGATTTCTGCCAGACACCCCACCAGCATCCCTACCCCTAACTCATAGGATGTGCATCTCCTGTGCCAAACCTAGGCCTTGCAGAAAACCAGCAGCGGAGCTGGCTGGCAGGCTCTCCATCCAGGCCAATGCGTCCACACTGAAGAGGAATCACAGAAGGTCACCTGGATCTCATCCTCGCCACCCTGAAGGTGTGAATATCTCATGGGTTGCTTGTGTTGAGAGATCAAGATATTCTCTGGAATGTGGTACAGCAGCCCGAGCAGAGGAGTGAGCTTCCTGGAAGGAAGTGAGGGATTTGTACATTATTCTCCCCACTCTCTGCTGCTCCTTGTTGCCCACACCTCCCTCCTGGGGGTGCTTGGAACTGATCGTTTGAATATGGCTGTGCAGGTCATGCTTGGCTCCTGGAGACTGCAGCCTGGCCTCTTTCCCAGCACAAGCTCAGGTGCAGCCAGACCCCTTCTTGTAGCCATCAGCCGGTACAGTGTGCATTCACAGACGCTGGAAACGGGGGTGGGGGCTGGGATGTCAACGAACTCTGCTCGCATTTTTCCTTCACAAAGCATATTTCCTCCCTATTCTTCAGAGCCCTGAAAGTTGCAGGAAGGGAGAAAATTGAGTCACAAGGAAGTAAGCTGTTAACCAGCTAGTTAAGAAACGTGAGCTGAGCTCATGCTTGATTGATACCCAATCACTGCCTTCCCCTGAGACAGAGGAGCCTAAAGTCTCTGGGCAGAGCAGATAGAAAGTGGTGCATACATGGGGCTGGGTAAAAGGTTTTAAGAACAAATATATCCCCTCAGCCAATGCCTGTGTTCCCTCAACCTAAGGACTTCCAAATGCCTGCAGGAGTAGAGTGAACACCCTTTCCCTTAAGACCATTCATCCCAGCCGGAAGAGGTAGCTCACGCCTATAACCTAGCATTTTGGGAGGCCAAGGTGGGCAGATCACCTGAGGTCGGGAGTTCGAGACCAACCTGACCAACATGGAGAAACCCCCCATCTCTACTGAAAATACAAAATTAGCTGGGCATGGTCACGGGTGCCTGTAATCCTAGCTACTAGGGAGGCTGAGGCAGGAGAATTGCTTGAACCTGGGAGGCA
>PVKP010048175.1:0-14620 GCA_004027715.1 Plecturocebus donacophilus
ACCATAATGAAGAATCTACATCAACTAATGGGCAAAACAGCCAGCTAGCATTACCAGAAGCTGCAATTTTCGTCTCTGATAAAACAGACTTTAAAACAACAAAGACCATAAGAAACAAAGAGGGACATTACATGGTGGTGAAAGGATCAATGCAACAAGAAGAGCTAATGATCCTAAATATATACGCACCCATTACAGGGCACCCAGATGCATAGGGCAAGTTCTTAATGACTTACAAAGAGACTTAGACTCCCACACAATAATAGTGGGAGACTAACATTACACTGTCAATATTAGACAGATCAACGAGATAGAAAATTAACAAGGATATCCAGGACTTGAACTCAGACCTGGAACAAGTAAACTTAACAAATATTTACAGAACTCTCCTCCCCAAATCCACAAAACATACATTTTTCTCAATATCACATTACACCTATTTTAAAAGTGACCACATAATTGGAAGTAAATCACTCCCCAGCAATTGCATAGCATTTCACGGGTTTAAATAAAATATTGGTTGGCTGCTTATTTGTTATTTTCATCCCCTATTCCTTCTTGTCTCCATTGTTAAGCACAATTATTGGCATAAAATAGGTTTTTAATACTCATTTTTAGACTGCATTCTAGCCTGGGCAATAAAACAAGAATCCCATTCTCTCTCCCTCTTTCTCTTCCTCTTTCTTTCTCTCTTTCATTATCTTTTTTCTTTCTTTTCCTCTTTCTTTCTTTCTCCTTTTCTCTCTTTTTCTTTCTTTCAAAAATAAAAAAATGACCAGTATTAATAGTCTTTTTAATTAAAAAATTTTTAAATTTATTTTTTAAATTGTCTCAGACAAACAAAAAGAAAGCAGAATTTGTGATATTGCTATCTGACAAAGTATAAGTCATTCTTCTTTAATGCTATCTGAAAAGCATTAAATGGGGGAATAAGGATTCATTATTATGTCAAAGTCTACAATTCACAATAAAGGTATATCAGTTTTGAGTATCTGTGCCCATATAACCTAGCAGCAGCTCTTCTAAAGGGAAAGGGTGAGAGTGGTTAGACAGGAGATGGGGATCATAGGTGAAATAATAATGTCTATGAGTTGATAATTGTTGATGCTAGAGATAGTACATGAACATATTATACTATTCTTTCTATTTTATATATATTTAATGTTTTCCACAATAAAAAGTAAACAAAAGGAACAAATCTAAGTTGTATAATACCTGTATAGAGAAAATAAGACTTTGTGAAGACATTAAAATCTAGATAAATAAGAATGTATCCCATGTTTGTGGATTCAGAGACTCAAGACTGTCAAATCTCTAATTAACTTATTTATTCAAAACAATTCTAATAAAACCCTGACTTTTCTGTAAGCGAATTCTAATATTTATATGAATGACCAAAGGCTAAGAATAGCTAAAGCACTCCTGAAGAAGAACATTTGTGGAAATATGTGTGTGGAGGAGTGAGGGTTGGGGGGAACTTGCTTTTCTGGATATAAACACTCCTTATAAAGCTATAGTGATTAAATGAGTATAAGAATGGCACAGGGATAGAGAAATTTACCAATGGGACAAGATAAGGAACTTCCAAACATATCCACAAACATACATGGCAACGTATATGATAAAGTGGTGGGTCACTGGGGAAAGGAGGACCATTTAATAAATGATTACTTATTATTTTTAATAAATATTATAAATATTTAATAAATGATTACTTATTACGTATTACTGAAATAATTACTTACTCAAATGGTAAGAATAGAGTTAGATCCCTGTCTGACACTGTATTCAATTAAAATTTCCAGGTGTGAAACTAAGTTTTAGAAAACAAATAGAAGAATAATTTTCTGACTTAGGAAGAATTTTTAAAGATAGAAAATAAGAAACTGGAAAAGATTGATAATTTTGACCATATTAAGAACTTCACTTTGTTAAAAGATACAACAAAAAGAATAAAATACAAGCCACAAAGGTTATTTGCAACACTTACAACAGCGATGATTATTGTAGAGAGTATGTAGGCAACTTTTACAAACTAACAACTCAATAGAAATTATAAAAAATTTCCAGATAAAGACACAAGTTGCTAATAATTACATGAAAAGGTTCTCAACATCATTAGTAATTAGGGAAATGCAAAGTTTAGGTCATAATGAGATACTTAAAAAAAAAAATAAAGACAGGTGTTTTGGCCTCAAACTCCTGGGCTCAAGCAACCTCCCACCTCAACCTCTTGAGTAGCTGGAACTACAGGCACAAGCCACCATGCCTGGCTCATGAGATACATTTTTATATCCACTAAATTGGGAAAAACTAAGAAATACGTTAATCTAAGTATTGGTAAATATGGTGAAAGTGGTAAAGCCACTTTGGAAAACAATATGTAGTATCTTGTAAAGTTTGCACATCCCATGATTTAGAAATACTATTCATAGCTATAAATCCTAGAAAATCTCTTGCACTGAAGTACCAGGAAACATATTCAGGAATGTTCATGGCAGCACTGATCTTAATGGCAAAAAGGAGAAAAAAACAACATGATATTCATCCACAGAATGTCTAAATAAATTGTGGTATACACTATTGTGTATTCATGTAATGGAAACGCCATCTCTACTAAAAACACAAAAATTAGCCGGGCATGGTGACACACCTGTAATCCCAGCTACTTGGGAGGCTGAGGCAGGAGAATCAGTTGAACCTGGGAGGTGGAAGTTGCAGTGAGCTGAGATTGCATCACTGCACTCCAGCGTGGGCAGCAGAGTGAGTGAGACTCCATCTCAAAAATAAAGAAATAAAAATAAAAGTTAAAAATATTACGTATGTTTGAGAGGGACTGGAAAAATTTTGACCAGTTTTCTTGGTGTTTTTCAACATTTACTTTTCTACTGTAAATTGAATTGCTTTTCCCCTTTATACTTATGTGTTTTTATTGGTTAGTATTACCTGATGGATATAATTATATATTTCTGAATATATAGCTTATTTTACATAATTCAATATTTTTAATAATAATCTAATACTTAAAAGATACTGAAGAAAATGTGTTTCTTTTCCTGTAGAAACAGAAAAAGTAAATTTTAAAGAATTTATTGATACTATGATGAGCAACACAGAACGCTTCTCTGAAAAATTGTGTATGTATGAATATCATGTCTTCTGCTTTTTATGGACCAAATGGTTTGATAGATTTTAGAAGAGCATAAACACTCTTTTAGTCTCTTACAGAGCTAGTTATCCTTCAAGTCATCGGACAAATAAATGCCTGGCTTCCTGCTGTTATATCTGGCCGTAATCTCCTCTAATTGCCCCTAATTCTAGAATGCCTTCTACATGCAAGTGAATTAAAAGCTATCATAATTTTACTTTTCATTAGCACACTTATAATAGAGAGCTAGAACTATGTATAGCATTCGTTTTGGGAAAAGATTTAAAATATCTTTTCACTTAGGAAAAATGACACCAGCTAATGGCTGAGTACTAATATAAGAATTTCTGGTTATATCTGTTCCCATTTCTTTCCATCTTCCAGTTTATTCAGTAACATTTATGAACCACTAATATGTAGTAGGCTTTATGTTAAGCTGTAAGTGTGGTAATATGAAAAAGCTTTGCTACTCAAAAGCTCACCATAAAGAAATGTAAGGTCACACATGCATATTTTTAATGGAGTGAAGTTAGTATGCATTCTAAAAATTGGGGCTAAAAGTAGCATTGTGTTATTTTGTGCTTACATGTTGGGTAACAGTAGATTTGAAGTAGAAGCTCTTTTTACCTCACAATATAAGATTTAATTTGTCTCCTATACAGTGGTACATCATATAGAGATATTGTTTCATCAGATACTTCATTTTTCCTAGGAATTTCAGTTTTATGGAGATTAAAACCTTATTAGCACAGAATTATGCAGTATATTACCTTGTCTATCTGTCATTATATTTCATTTCTCATTGTTAATATTGCATGTTTATGTTTACTTCTTTTTCTTTTTTCTTCATTAGACTGCTCAGAGCATGTCGTCTTTATTGGTTCCATGTTGAAACCTTACATCCCTTTACCCCTCCACTTTCTCCTAATCCATCAATCTCCTCCTGTTTTCACTTTTCTTCCTGCTCAGTTTAAATTATCATATCTATATATACCTAATACCCTAGTCTGTCTTGCCTCTGTGTATTTTTGTTGAACCTATCTGGCAAAACTCTCAATCCAGGATGAAACTAATTGCTTGCCTTCTTGTATCTGACAGCATTTCTGGAGAAAATCACACAGCTCTGAAGATTATACAGGTTATAAATAAAATCTTGGTCACTAATGCCTGCTGACCCTTCGTAACTGTCTAATCTTCCTGAGAATCCATTCTCTATATAGGAGCATAGTGACTTTTTACAAATTTGTAGTAAGATAATTTCTCTCCCTTGTTTAAAGTGCTCTCCCTTATTTAAATGATTTTCAGTTGAAATAGTCTGTCTTTTTGTTGTCTACTGTGCTAGACTGAAGAGAAAGTAGGAGACAGAGGAATATTTTAGGGAGCGATATAGAACAAAACCTACTTGTTTTACCAATTGAAAATGTTTCTGAATTCACACTTTAAAAAATCTAAGTTCAATCACAATTATTATTTATAATGATTATTTAGGGTTGAGGTGACTGTAAGTTCTTAAAATATTTCAGCATCCTTAAAAATACATTATATTCGATGTTAAATATTTTATTATATTTTGATATTTGAAAGTTGGCAATTCATTTATGCTATATTTATTATTCTTTTAAACCAGGAAAAACCTTAATTTTTGACTTCCAGATGACAGTTTACTGTATTAACTTCTTGGATAAGCATTTGTAAAACTTGTGTTTTATTTACCCTTTAATATTGCCTGATGCTATTGAAGCCCTCGACAATTTCAGAAAGGAGACGATGAGTGTTTCTGACCTGCGGAATACTCTGTCTAGTTTGAATACTAATTTAAAAAAGGATGAATTCCTAGATGCATTGAAAGTAGTGACAGTTGATAGTGAGTGTTACAAATACTAAAATTAAAAAGTATGCAAAGATATTACTTTATTTTCTGTGAACTCTTATTTGTTGTGTATCTTGTACTTGGCGAGATGGAGTGTTCCAATATGATTGAGATGCCAATATATGCATTTAGGAAATACTGAATAAAGAAAGTTCAGATTCTTTGGCTATTCAACATAAAAATATTATTATATAATTTATTATTACTCTAAATTGATCAAATATGCATTGAGTACCTTCAAGTTGCATGATTACCAGAAAATGGTGTATCCCAATGAACATAGAGGGCAGGATTAGGAAATGTTAAGAGATCTATTCAAATTTCATAATAACAGTACTTGGAATATTCATACTGTTTTATTGAAATAGGCTTTTATTTAATTTGGTAGATCTGGGTCCAAATCCTGGACAATATTTAATTTGGTAGAAAAATGCACCTGCTAATAGCTACCACCTCTGCTTAGCAAGTTAAAAAAAGTAAACAAAATGAAAACAAAGTTCAAAAAAGTATTGTATAACAAAGACTAAAAATTTTAAAGTAAATCTCCATCATTTACTGTTGTTATTCTACATGCAGGAAAGAGAGTACAAGGGGCTACAGGTAGACATTCTACTCTTTCATATTCTTAGTGCCTAGAAGTTAAAAAAAAAAAGGGCCTAGTACTTTAATATTCTTCTATGTGGAATGTTTATACAGAACTAGCTTAGTAACAGGAGCACACTGTCAGGGGTCTTTGTCAAAGAACTGTCTTTGTCTTTGACAAAGATCCCTGACAGTGTGCTCATGTGTATTACCCTTTTCATCCATGAAGCTTCTGGTTAGGTGAGGCTAGCAAAATTGGACTTTTTTGTTATTGATTATTTTGTTTATTGGGATATTTGAGGTGAAAAGGGTTGATGAAAAAAAGAAGGCTAATTTCTTTTCTTTCTTTTTTCTTTTGAGTCGGAGTCTTGCTCCTGTTGCCCAGGCTGGCGTGCAGTGGCGCAATATCTGCTCACCACAACCTCCGCCTCCCGGGTTCAAGCCATTCCCAAGTAGCTGCCTCAGCCTCTTGAGTAGCTGGGATTACAGGCATGTGCCACTATGCCTAGCTAATTTTGTATTTTTAGTAGAGACAGGGTTTCTCCATGTTGGTCAAGCTGGTCTCGAACTCCCAACCTCAGGTGATCTGCCCGCCTTGGCTTCCCAAAGTGCTGTGCTGGGATTACAGGCATGAGCCACTACCCCTGAGCTCCTGAGCTCAGGTGATCTACCAGCCTCGGCCTCCCAAAGTGCTGGGATTACAGGCATGAGCAATGGTGCCAGGCCTGTGTTTATTATTCTGTACTTATGAAGCAAAAGACAGTATATAAAATGCAGATTATTTTACCATTTAAGTCTAAATATACACATGATATTGAAAACTGTATCTGTACCCCATTCATCATATCTTTTCTTCTTTTAACATTGTGCCCATAGTACAAAGGTATTTAGTTCTTATTTTAATGCAGTGGTTTGCAAAATTTTGAGATTTGTTATTTTTATGTTTGATATTGTTAAAACAGAACCCTTTTTTTTTCCAAATTAAATCTTATACAGTGTCCTAATATATAAAATATTAAAGTTGAGCTTCTCTGACCAGAGTGGGAGAAATGACCAAGTGAACTGCTGAAACAACTCCACAAGACCTTAGAAATATAAGAAAGAACTTAAAATTACTGATGTTGGGTATTCTTTTGACCAGGTTATGTTAAAAAGAAAAAAAAAAAACCTAAAAAACAACAGATTCAGATTCTCTCTAGTAAAACTGAAGAGTGAGTTCTTGGTTATTGATGGTATTCCATATTGACTCCTTAATATTTTAAAATATATTTAAAATTAAAAATAATTTTTTGATATTACAAAAAAGCATTGAAAAGTAGAAAGGGTAATTTATCATTCAGCAAATTCAGAAATGATATCTGAATATCTAGTTATATAGCTTATGAGCTCTCTTGTTTCTTCTGAAAGACCAGAGTGAGGAAAGTTGGTGTTGAGCAAAAGTATGTAAGATGGTATGGAAAATGGTCAAGGTGAATGTGAGACACTGAATCTATAGGATAAGAATTAGATGGAGGAAATCATTAATAGGTATTGTTAGGCATTTAAGGCCTGGCACATTCTCTTCTCTGCTGGTGGTTTCTCCAGCTTTATTTGTTTCAGATTTTTAATCTTAAACTGATGTTCTCTGTTTCTCCTGACTCTGATATCTGATGTGGTTGAAATTAGCTTAATAACTTTGTTTTTTTTCTGCTTGGCAGCAAGACTGAACTTAACCTTCATGATTTTTTATGCAATATTCATTCAAGCCAGATCTGAATCTTTATTGACCTCAGATGGCCCCCTGCTTCCTTTTTCCCCTTTTTCTCTCTCCCTCCTTTCCTTCCCCTCCCTCTCGCCTTCCCTCCCTCCCAGAATTTTCAGTAGCTGTGATTTAGTTCTTTCTACTTGATGATATATATCAAGAACTAGATTCGGAGGGGACTCCATTTAGGTAACTGAGTTACAATACCCGTTGCCTACTTTAAGCTGATATTTAAGCTACTATAAATTGAAGATGGTTAATTGAGAAGGTCTTTATGTAACATAGCCTTAGAATATTTGATTATGTAACCTTGCTGATTGATGTGAGGCTAGTGGAAGGCCATCCTGAGTGGTATAAAAGTATAAAAGAAGCATGGGAAATGGCATGCACAAACACTTTCTATACTTCTCTACTGTTTTTCCCATCAGAGAGAGAACACAGAATCAGAGGCAAAGCCTTTATGGTTAGTGATGTATAGGACTCTACTAAATGACAGAAGCAGCAGAAATGCTGCAATAAAGACATGTATTTTTACTGTAGAGAATAGTTCCTTAAAAGTTCGAGTGTTAATTTAAAGCCAAGGTAGGTAGAAGGTGAGACATCATTAATTGTAGCTATATACTTAAGCCCTGTTCAGGCTTTCATCTGCTGGTGACACATTTTGCTTGTTGTGCATTGTTCTACTCTATGATAATAAACTATAATGTTTCTAAATCCTAAGCTTCTTTATTCCTGTCTGGGAAAAACAAAGCTGCTTCTATTTCCTGTGCTTGTCACTTTAACTTTGTAATCTAGTACTTGTGTATTGTGTAAGAAATGGGTGAAAACACATGTCAGAAATTATAGTTATAGGCCTATCAGGCACTGAAAGAAGTCTTTAAAGTTTTCTAGGGTAGAACTTTTATCTTTAAACAATTGAAAGACAAAACTAAGACTGAGGTATGTCTCTTAATTTTGTCTAGGAATATATCTTGGTTTTGGGATATCCATTCAAGCCAGATCTGAATCTTATCCACATTTTGGGAATATGGATTGCATCGTTTCCATTGATTGATTGAGAACTCAGCCTGACTTCTATAGTCTTAATATTTATTAATTCCATAAAATTAATCCTTTGGTTACTAAAAGTATGAAAAAGAAATATGATTCTTATGAGTATATCAAATGTTCTACATTTTTATAGGTTGCTTTATTGGATATGACTTGCTTAATGAGGTTGGTCTATTAAAAGTATTTTTTTTTTCCTGACCGAAGGCGATAAAGTACAATTTGAAGAATTTGCAAAAGTAGTAAGGAATATGCGTGATGCCTCCAGGTTAAAGGGTAAGTACTGAATTATTTATAATGGTTAGATTTACTTTTATTGAAAGGACTTGTTTTTGTTTTGTTTTTGCTTTTTAATGTTGTGTGTTCAGCTAATTTCTGGTTAACATGTTGGGACTGATATGTTTACACACAGACAAAATTTGGTTTTGATTAAAAGTTGGCTGACAATAAGGATGAGCCTAGCCTCAGAGCATGTTGACCTTTTAACTTCAAAAGGCCTTTATTTCCTTTCCAAAGTCATCCACACCAATGGCTATCCTTAATCCTTATCATTACCTATAATTGTCTATTCCACCTTTAAAATCTTAAACTACAAGGTCAGACACTGACCATGTTCCCTTAAAATTACATGTGTAGATACTGAAAGAAGGCATAGAACTTTATTCATACTATGCCTATTCTTTTATCTGCTCCAAGTTCTTCAAATAGTCTAGACACAGTATACCAGCTTTATCAGTTAGTAATGAAGGATACATTCTGTAAGCCAAGCTCCTATATGCTTGACTTTCAGAATGTATCCTTGATTTCTTCCCTTTCCTTGCCCCTCCCTCCCTCCCTCCTCCTCTCTCCCAGAATTTTCAGTAGCTGTGATTTAGTTCTACTTGATTACACGTACCAAGAACTAGATTCGGAGGGGACTCCATTTAGGTGACTGAGTTACAATACCCATTGCCTACTTTAAGCTGATCTTTAAGCAACTATAAATTGAAGATGGTTAATTGAGAAGATCTTTATGTAACGTGGTCTTAGAATATTTGATTATGTAACTTTGCTGATTGATGTGAGGCTAGGCTCATCCTTACTGTCATTGGATGATAATGGGATGAGAGACAGAAGGAGGATTATGATCGAAGTGCCAAAATCTTCAGAGAATGTGAAGGAGTGATCAGACAGTAAATCAATAATGTTGTCAGGAGAGTGGCATAGTTGAATAACAGGCCTGAGCCTCAAAGGAGAAGGATAAGGTTTGATTGAAGGTGAAACTAAAATGGCCTGACAGCAGTAGCAGAAAGACAGGAAAATGCTATTCTGCTTCCTGGTCCTACAGTCTGTGGAGCATGGGAAGATGAGCAGACTCCACTCGGGTGGTTGTGCAAGAAAACTGTTTTTAAAGGAAATCAAGTGCTAAGACAATAAAGCAGAGCTGGTACAGTTTTTTTGGGTGTCAGCAATTTCAGATTTCCATCTGTAGTTGCCTCCCAGTGATGTTAGGGAAACAGGAAGGTGAGGTAGGATATAAAGTTTAAACTGTGATTACTATTTGCAGCTAGTTTCTGTTGGCTTTAATAATAATAGCAGTAAAACTAATTTTACTCTATAATTATGACATTCATTGAGATATTATTATATGCCTAATGCTGTCTTAAGTACTTTTAATATATTATTATATTTACTCTCCACATCAATCTTGTAAGGTAGATATTAGTATTATGCCATTTTAGATGAAAGAGAGGTTAAGTAGTAATAATTTGCTCACAGTTACATAGTTCCAGGTTACAAGTCCCGAAGCCAGAATTTGAATGTGGGTCTGACTTAACCAGGGCTGGAAATGAAGCAACATTTTAGATGCTAGGGTACAATTGAGTCCTGGTGGAATTGAAAAGGAAAACTCAATGAGCCCTTGCAGATCTCATCCCATATTTTACATTTTTCATGATTCTGAAAGTTATTTTGCCTATATCTTGATGAGTTAATTTTGTTTGCTCCCATTAGAGGTCCATAGCAAAATACTTTGTATAATTGCAGTAAAAAATTCCACTATATGAGTGATTTTGGTTGTGTGAATTTTATAAAAGCACCAGAGAAATATGATAATAGATCAAGAGAACTCTTTGCACATTGTGCTGCTGGTCATAGTATTCTATGAGGGCTGAATTTCTCTTGAGATTTCTTATTCCTCAGTTCAGGATGTAATAATAAACTATGGATTTCCACTAACAAATGTCTTGAGTGATGGCTGCTGCTTTTGTTTTTTTAACAAGAGGTTAATTTAATTATTAAATAACTTTTTTCTACTTGTAGAGTTACAAGAAGTTGTCTTAGCTGCTGATTTGCTTGAAGGTGACATGATAGCTGTGAAGAACTTGGAAGACTTTCTAAGAAATGTTGGTATTAAGTCACCTAAAGAAGAGGTAGAGAAAATTCTTCAATCAGTTTTTGTTTCTGGTAAGCATTTTAAATATTACTCTCAGAGGTTTTTTTTTTTTTTTTTTTTTTGGTATGAGTACCTATAAAGAAATGTGCAAGATCTATAGATATTTGCTTATATTACTATAAATGTAATCTTTGAAACGGAGCCTTTCCTCTTTCCCAGTTATGAGAATACTTTTATACAAGCAGGTCTAGATTTTGTGGAAGTGGGCTTGTTAGAATCCTCTCTTCATTGTTACCTTGATTTAGTGAATCAAGGACATCTTAAGAATTCAAGTTCTGTGAATAGAAATCCTAACTTTGCTACCTTGACCAAATTACTGCTCAAAGTTACTGGGGCTTTCTTTGTACTTCAGTTCCCATTATTGGTAGAATCAGAACTACTATACTTACAACACTGTAGGGTTACTGCAAGGCTTAATGGATGGAAATGAATCTACCTTGTAAATAAAATGTTCAAGAAATATATAAGTTATATGCTGATTTTGATGCTAGCCTTTAAGTATTACTTTGTCCAGGGGTTCTTGTTTGACATCTCTCTCTTTTCATTGCAGAAGATAACATGGTGAACATTAAAGACTGTATGAAGGCTTTGAGGGGCACCCAGAAATTTTCCAATTATATTGGTAAGAGCTTTATGGTAAAACTGTTAGAAGGCAACAATACAGGACTTATTCAAAGTTAATCTAGTAAAGCACTAAATTTGGTGTTTGAATCTTCTTTATAGTATCTATGCCAAATGTTTGTTTCATATGTACTTGAACACTTCCAGTTATGGGGAACTTCCTGCATTTTATTTTCTAATTTAAGAATTGTACATTTGTGATTGAAGACTGGAGAAAATGACAAGGTTGTGATCTTTTCCAATAGTTAAAATAAGACACCTTTATTATATATGAATGAATAATTCTTTTTAATGTTGTAAAAAATTTAAATGACCAAGAATGTAGTATAAAGTGCAATTCTTGTAACGTCACCCTCCAGAAATATCCCAATTAAGATTTGGTAGATACCCTTTTAGGCTTTCTTCTTTATATCCATCCATGATATTGCACAACTTGTGTGCAATATATGACAGTATATCTTATATATAATTCTGTTCCATTATATTATATAAACCTACCTCATTTAAAAAAAAAGACTGCCTAATATTCTACTAGAGAAATGAACTATAATTTTGTCTATAAAACTTTTAATAAATATTTAGGTTATTGCCATTTTTTACTAATACAGACATTTGGTGAGTATCCTTGTACATATATCTTTGTGCACATTGCACACATTTTTTCTGTAGACAAATTCCTTAGAAGTGGACTTGCTGGGCCAAAGTATTTTTAGATGCAAACTGTTAACAAGCTACTGCCTAATTACCCTCCTAAAAGTTTGTGGAAATTCACACTTTTATTAACAGTGGGTATTATTTATTAAAAATTCTGATAGGAGCATTAATACTTTGTCTTACCCAGTTCAGGTTTTTTCTAGTTTATTATTGATTTTTTGACTCTGTTTTTGGTGGATTGCTTTTTGCCATCTTTTGTCTTATTTTGTCAATTTGGTAATTTGACTCTCTTAGGAAATTTTAAATTTTATTGAGGTTTAAAATAACTTAGAATATTAGGACAGTTCTATGCACTTATAATTCTTTTGATTTTTTTGTATATATGGTTATTTTCTCATTCTTAAATATACATATGTGTGTGTGTGTGTGTGTGTGTGTGTGTGTGTGTGTGTATGTATGTATATTACTTTCTTCTTTGTTTGCTACTGAATGTTCTATTATCTCTGTTTTTAAAGTACTAGCTCTTGGGTTTATCTTTAGTGTTTCTGTTTATATTTTAAAAATTAATTTCTGGTTTTATCTTTAGTAAGTTCTTTATATTGTTCTCTTATGCTCATTTAATAGCTTTTCTAATTTCTTAATTAAATTATTTTCTTTTTTTTTCTTGCTGAGTAACAAACATGTTTAAGGTGGTTAATTTTCATTCTAGTGAAACTTTGATTTATTTGACAGTCTCTGACTTGTTAGGCTATTATTATTGTTATTTTATAAAAATTTCCAGTTGCATTTTGATTTTCTTCTTGATCTGAGAGTTACTTAGGAGGAAACTTTAAATTTCAAAGCAATTTAAATGTCATTATTGCCTTAAGTTTGTTGTTTATATCTAGTTGTATTTTACTGTGGTCAGAGAATGAGGTCTATAATAGAGGATTTGATAGTTCTCTAGTTCATTAGAGACAGAATTCTCTCAATCTTTGTATTTACTAATTAAAAATCAAAATCAAATTAGTTGGTTGCAGGGATAGGGTAGGTAAGGTAAATCACTAATTTCACTCTTTGTCTTGGAAGTCCATATGACTTTTTCAAGTAGCTCATTCCATAATTTTGGACAGCTACAGAACTAGAAAATTATTTCACATATCTGATGGAAATCCATTCCTGGAACCATATCTAACATTTGGACTCTTCCTCTCATTAATAGCCCTCCAGAAATGTCAGGATAACTCACATATTCTCTTTCTTTCCCACTAAATTCATCTTCCCTTTAGACTCAAATATACCTTCAACTCTTCTTCATGACCTGTTTTTGAAAGTTCTTACCAATGACTAATGACTATATCATATAACAAAATCCTGAGAGATGCCTTTTTAGAAATATACTTTGGAAATATGAACTTCTAAAAACTTTTTAAATCAAAGGAGGTCATCCATGGTCTTCCTAGTTTAAATGTTTGTTACTGTGCTAAACATAAGAGACTATAATGATTCTCTAAAATGGGTGAAGTTAACAAGGGATGCAGGGAAGGAAAGAGAAAAATTGGCATTTAGGAGGAGTTGTGAGGAATGAAGAGGACATTACTGAAATGTTGAGCTTATTGAGACAATAATTAGAGAAACTTCAGCATACTTTTGTCTGTAGCAGAATAGCTCACCCTAAACCCAGACATTTAACAAATTAATTTTAAGAATAAAGAAAAGTGTTGTTTTAAACTATTAGAGTTCCAAATAGAAAGATATTGGAGTGGAGAAAACTACTGAAGTAGGGTTATAGAAAATTATCAGAGTAGAGAATGGACCACTCTGCACTTTTAAATGGGCACATGGGGCTGGTGACTGCCTTACTGGACACTGTAGATCTCAAAGAGGCCATCAGTTTTGTTGTTATGGTCAAAAGATTAAGATCCATGTACTGAATTACATGTTGTTATGTATATTCTCTGTTTGTAGCATTGAATGAGACTATCAGTACATTGGACTCCATGAAAGAAAATTGTCAGTTTGACAAAGACAAAAATCCAGAGGTACTTGAAAACACTGATAGGCTTTCTTTTACTGATGACATTCTTCAAGAAATAATGGGTGACTCCTTTGTTGAAGGTTAGTTGATTTGGCAGATAACTAGCAGCTTGTGTAAAAAATTTTCTCTGAATTTTATTTAGTTTTAGTTTTTTTTTTTTTTTTTTTTTTTTAATTTAGGAAGGTCAGCCATGGGCTTCGTAGTCCAAATGTTTTATATTACCGTCCTTCTAAATTTTTATCCAAGGATTTCAAACTATTTTACCAAGTACTAATTAAGTCTTAATACTTGGTCCCTAAATCACACCATTAACTTGTTGGACACTTAACTGTAGAACATATTTAGGTCTATACATTATATGTGCCCGCAGAGATTTAGTCATTACAGTGTCAAAGTCCTTGGTGATCTGATGACCTGGATTGTAAAACTGGTCTCAGAGTATTTATATATTTTGTTGCATGGCTTTGAAGAATAATTTTATTTCTAAGTTAATCCTTTTCCTTTTA
>PVKP010048176.1:0-14619 GCA_004027715.1 Plecturocebus donacophilus
GAGAGAGAGAGAGTGTATGAGAGAAAAAGGGCATGTATGTGTGTGTGAGTGTATAAGAAAGGGCACGTGTGTGTGTGTGAGAGAGAGTGTATGAGAGAGAAAGGGCATGTGTGTGTGTGAGAGAGAGAGAGCGTGTATGAGAGAGAAAGGGCATGTGTGTGTGTGTGTGTGTGAGAGAGAGAGTGCGCACACAAGAAAAAGAGAGAATCTAAGGGCCAAATTGGATCTTCTAACAATCCACTCATGACCTAATCACCTCCTAATGGCCCCACCCCTTAATACTGTCACAATGGCAATTAAATCCCAACGTGAGTTTTGGAGGGGACATCCAAACCACAGCAGAGGTAAAGGCGTCATTTCTGGGTGGGAGAGGGGTGAGAAGCGCAGGAGCGGGTGCAGGGGCGCCCCCAGCAGAGCCTGTGTGGACCCTGCCTCCGGCGTGGGACTCGCCTGGGCCTGATCCCGGGCTCTCTGAAAGGGTGGGGGAGCCTTGGTGCACTGCAAGGGCCCCCTCTCCAGCCCCCTCTGCTGTGCCAGCCAGGCTGCCTCTGGGAGAAGACACTCAGAGGATCCTGGTGGTCTTGTCCCTGGGAGCAGGCAAAAGCACATTTTTTGTCCTGTTGGGATTGGGATAATTGGGGCATTAACAGAAATGCATTTCTCACCTATTTTCTTTCTGATTGAAAAGAACTTTGCAATCATTTAGAGCTCTCACACCTCCTCTAATCAGAGCTCACTTTGCTCAGACAGAGGCAGAAAACTGGGTCACACGTGGACTCCAAAGCCTCCTAGGATGCGACAAGCAAAAAGTGCAGTATCCCCCACCTCCTCTGCTCCCTGCCACCCAAGGACATAACCACCATACCCCCAGCCCCTCAGTGAGGGGAGTACACACTCAGTAGCGGGCTGAACTTGAGTGCTGACAGGATACCCTTTATTTTTCTCCCATCACTGCCTCCAATCAGCTTCCTCACATCTCCGTTTCTAGACTCCTGAAGCTCCATCTCAGAGGCCGTGGCTTTCTGGTTACTTTTTTTTTTTTTTTAAGTAGAGATAGGGTTTTTCCGTGTTGGCCAGGCTGGTCTCAAACTCCTAACCTCAAGTGATCTCCCCAAGTGAGCCACCACACCTGGCCTGGTTACTTTTAAATGCAAGAATAAATCCCATTTGATAGTTACGACTCCTCCAGGGACCTAAAAGTCCAGTCAAGTCTATAATAAAAGCTCAACCTCGCAGCCCACATACGGCTTTCCCTCCTCATCTTCAGGCTCTTCCAGGTCTGGGATCGCAAAGATGGAACTGGGGGAGAGTCAGGTTGTTTTGCTCAGCAGGCAATATTTGTGGGACTCTCTTGGCCAGCGCTGGCGACCACACCTCCTTTGCTCCAGGGGAATTCTTTCATGGGCCCTACAGTGGGCTTTCTGGAGACTTGCCCCACCCATCCATGCCTGCAGAGACCTCTGCCCCAGGCCTTTCTGAGGCGGATATGGAGTTGTACTGCCCAGACCTCTTCATGGAAGGGCCTGTCGCCCAGATACTGGGAATACTGTCAGCACCAAGGACCGCCCAGCCACACCCTTCCAAGGGTTCACCAACAGGGGACATCCCTGACAGACACTTTCAGCTCCAACTGAACCCCCAGGGGCCTGCAGCACAGCTCGCCTTCTTCCTCCGCCTGATCCTGCTTCCTCCTACAGGCATTGATTCTGGGGTACTCCCCTAATCTCCAACACAGAACTGTCTCCAAGTCAACTTCCTGGAGAGCCCAAACACAACTCCTTCCCTGACAAGCCTGAGCACTCTGCACTGCCTGTCCTCATCTGTCTCAGCTCCTGCCCTGTGGCCCACCCCATCCAGCCTCCTACTGTGGGAAGCTCTGAGCTCATTAAGTGAGAGGGGTACCGGCAATGTTGGCTCAAGCCCAGCTCCCTTCACAGCGCCCAGAGCTGCAGGAGCCTCGGGGGCCACCAGTTCCCAGCAGCATAGCTTACCCAGCCATCGCGCCTCTCTCCTTGCCTTGCTATACAGGCTGCTCCTCCAGCCTTCGACTTCCAGGCTTCTCCTGGAAGAAGCACACTCCATTTTCGACCTACATGGTTATGCCCTAGCCAAGTCACATGAGGTACCATCAATGCTATGCTCCCAAGAACTCTCTCATTAAAGTCTACTTTAGAGGTGGCATGGCGTGGGCTCACAGGTTTTCTGCAGCTCAGCAAACCTCCAGCCAGAGCATGAGACACCACCCTGTACTTGACAAGCTCCACACTCCACAAGCCAGCCAGTCGCCCATCACTTGACTTCCAAGCAGGGGAGAGCTGCTGTGACCGTCTATGACCTCTCACTAGCTGCGCCGGCACAAGAATTGGAAGAAGAGCAGCAGAGACCATCCTCATGCCCCACCCTCGCCCACTTCCCTTGGCTGTTTTGGGGTTTTTTACTTTTTAGGAAAGCATTTGCTTGCTCCCTACCCTTTGGTTGGGGAGATGGTAGATATTCCCACAGCAGCTTTGTGGGTGTTGAAGGGTGGCTGTGACAGTGGCCATGACAGCCTCTCCATTGGGGTCAAGGGGCTGAAGGTCACCCACCCCCACAATCCCTCCAGAAGCCCTGCCTCCCTGATGGGGACCAAGGTAGCAGCAACCTAGGGCATCTGCAGGGACACTCTGGGCCCCTCCAAGGATATGTAAACACCTAACGGTCCAGTAACAAATCCTTTTCAGCCTGAAATAGCCAGGGTGCTTTCTGTTTCCTGTAACTGAGAGTGTGACTGGCACAATACACCTTTTCAAATTCCTAATCTCTTACTTGGCCTGGAATGGTTGGCCACTGTTGGATTCATTTTGCTGTCCTTTATTAAGTCCTCCCTGGAGGTGACTAGCCCCTCTCTTACCAGCCCTTCTCATCCTCAGCTATTCACGTGCATCCCCAGGGACCCTTGTGAAAATGCAGGTGCTGATTCAGTGGGCCCCGGGTGGGACCTGAAAGTCTCCATCTCTAGCAAGTTCCAGAAAAGGCCTTTGCAATAACCCCACCCTGGACCTGCTGCAAAGCACAGCTTTCGACTGTCGACCGTCTCAGCCTCGAGGAGCGCACAGTGAGTTGGCTCCTAACTGCACACAGAGCCAGCTGGACAGTGAGCACACAGGCCACCTACCTTGTCTGCATCTTGTGACTGAAGGCGAAGTCCAGGCTCCCAGGCACAGGGCAGCAGTACTTCCTGGGTGAACCTGTGATTCCTCGAAGGACCAGCACCTCAGGAGCACTGGGGTGCATGGCAGTCGTCATGCTGCATGGCAGCTGCTGGGCTGGGCCTTCTGTGGCAACCAGTGGGCAGAAGTCATGGTGTGAATGATGTGGAGAAGGCAAAGAAATACACTGGCTGGGTTTCAGGATCCAGGAAACAGCCCTCCTGAGTGATCTAGACAGGACGGGGTGGAGTCAGTGCAGGTGCAGGCTGAGGGGAAGGACTGGAAACAGGGCTGAGGCCAGGCAGCGAAGGGCCTGCAGAGGAGGCTGGGGCATGCCTAAAGGTCCTGAGCAGGGCTGTGATCAGAGGCATGGCAACACTGGGAGAATGGACAGTGGAGAGCAGTGAGGAGATGGGGGCCTGGAAAGAATGGCCTGAGGGACAGAGGCACAGAAGGGCTCTGTGTTCACCTGTCCTCCCATCGGCCGAAGAATAGGAGCCAGGCCTCATGGGCCTTATTAACTGTTTTTTATAAACAGTTCCATTCACTCAGCTGGCTTTCATGTTTCTTCAAAAGTTAGGACACTAAATAGGACAACAGAAAAGAATATGTTGTCCATCCATTTAGATTATACCATAAACTTTGCCTTTGCAGGGCACAGTGAAAATATACATGTTGAATGTGGCAACTGAATGAATGAATTTGTAAAACTAGAGCAAGCTGCCGTGGGCAGGGGTCTTCCAGGGGAGTCCAGGGTTGCCCTGGTCATAGGCTGTGGGGTTGGCAGCCTGTTCCTCTGGGACCATCCTCTCTACTCCCACACACCCAGGCCAGGTTTAGCAAGTGGTCACTGATCGCTAGAAATGTATAGATCTTATTGAATGTCTAATAAACAGCTCAACCCAACGTGGCTAAGTTGCAACTCTTGGTTTTCATCCCATCCCCAGAAAATCCTTCCTCTCACCCAGTCCTACCTAAGGGAGCCACTTACTCAGTTCAGGCCAACAGACTCTGGAGTCACTGACTCCTTTTCCTTACCCCTATGCTGAGCTCATCCACTGGTCCAGTTGGCCCTACCTACAAAATATGTCCCAATCTGACCATTTCTCACCATTTCTCCCGCCATCACCTACTCTTGCCTGGCCCTTTGCCTTGGACTCCTAATTGGCTGTTTTTACCACCTTACCCTCCGACCACAGCCCCATTTTGCCCCCAACATCCAGAGTGATTTTTTTTCCCCCGAGACAGTCTCCCTCTGTCACCTAGGCTCAAGTGCAGTGCCATGATCTCGGCTCACTGAAACCTCCGTCTCCTGGGTTCAAGACATTCTCCTACCTCAGCCTTCTGAGTAGCTGGGATTACAGGCGCATGCCACTATGTCTGGCTAGACTTTTTTGTATTTTTAGTAGAGACAAGGTTTCACCATGTTGGCCAGGCTGGTCTCAAACTCCTGACTCAAGTGATCCGCCCGCCTCACAGAGTGTTATTTTTAAAGCACAAGTCAGATTGTGTCACCTGTTTATTACTTTTCTTGTTTATGTTCTGTATCTTGGGCTAGAATGTAACTCTATGAAGGCAGGATTTGTGGCTTTGCCATAGCTGGGGCCTAGGAAAGTGCTAGGTAGTTCAGTAAGTGTGTGTTAAGGGCCTCACTGAACAGAAGAGCCTATGTCAGTGGCTGGAGTGGGGCCTCATGTCTAAACATGTCAGTGACCCAGAGCTCCCCTGACCTGCCCCCCAGTGCAGAGGAGCAAACTCCCAGCTCCAGATTCAGCCATGTTCCAGAAAGCGCCA
Organism: Plecturocebus donacophilus; assembly: GCA_004027715.1. Classification (NCBI taxonomy): domain Eukaryota; kingdom Metazoa; phylum Chordata; class Mammalia; order Primates; family Pitheciidae; genus Plecturocebus; species Plecturocebus donacophilus. Next base: position 4,983 of record PVKP010048176.1, read on the forward strand.
TGGGAACACCGGCATGCATTACAAAATATGATTTTTAAGATGGTTTTCTAGAATGTTTCTGGAGAAACATTTCAAAACAATAAATGATGTGGATTACCAACAAGATGAATGACTAAAATTATATGAGGTGGATCCTACAGTGTTATCTAGAACCCAAAACAGTAACCAGGGTCCGATTCTAAAAAGACACCATAGTGAAATCTCCAAAATGTGACAAAAGAATTTAGAAGTCAAAATGAGGGATATTTTTTCTTTTTATAAAATAGATGATTAATAAATATGCATTGAATAAACTGCTTATATAAGATTAAAAAAAGAAAATATGTCCCACATGTCATTCTGAGACACACTAGCATGGTTCCAGATGCGGTATTCTAAAAACGGGTCACTAAGAAATCCTGGCATTCCATCCACCTCAGCAGTTTATCATATATTCCTCTGGCTCCAAATTACTCCAACATTTACTGTATTGTCCTATTATTTTGAATGTATGGGTGACAGTGGCTTCAAATCCTTTGTGAAATGAGGCAGGAAACAGAAGGCGGACCTGACAAATGAAATCAGCAGACCCACATTACGGCGGATGTAGAAAACATGAAAGGAGAACTGAGAGGAAGAGAGGAGAGATCTCTCTCAGTTCAGTTACCAACTCCAGGCCCATTGTCGTGGTTTACACCTTCCTTTCTAAAAGGGAGGTTAAAGGGGGTTCTCTGACAATTTATAAAATCTTTTGCTCTCCCAGCTCTTCAGATTAGGAGACATTTGCTGGGTGAAGCGCCTGGCCATCGAGAGGTGGGAGATTCCACGGCCTCAGTAATTGTTGGGACACATCCCGCTGCCATGGGGATGGAGATTAGCAAGGACTAAGCGCCCAGGACTCAGAGTTGCTAGAAGGGCCAGCCAGAAGGGCCCACTGTGCACCTCCACCCAATGGTCACTGAGGTTGCTGGGTACACTTAATCCCACCGTCACCACACACTCACCACAGGGGCACAAGGGCAGCCTCCCCCTGCAAACAGCAGCTGGTAGGGCTGGGCTCTATGGCTGTCCATCTGCCACCCACTCTCCTAGATGCAAGGATGTCTCTCGGACAAGCCTTATCCCTCAGAGCATCTCATTCAGTTCCTTCTGGTTTGGAACTGTGGCTCAGATGGGGATTTTCCATCCTTCCCACGTGGCTGGCCACCTGCATACAGTGTGAGTTCCAGATAAACAGTCTGTTCTCCTCTACCCCGTGCCCTTCCCCAGTGCCTCATGTCACAGAGTAAAGATGACTGAGCCGCAGACTCGAAGTCTAAGTTTGAATTCTGGCTCCAGCTTTGTGACTTCCAGAAGGTTACTTAGTTTCTCTGTGCCTGAGTTCCTTGTCTGTAAGATGAAGATAGTAACAGGAGGCACTTCAGAGAGTGGAGTGGAAATGTAAGTTAATTGACATACACAAAGAATTTTAGCACAGCGTCTGGTTCAAGTGCCCAAGAAGTGCTCACTGTTCTAAGCTTCCCTGCACTCCTTCTGGGGCTTGTAGACACCTGCTTGAACTCAGTCAGGGCCTTCAGCTCATCTGTTTGGACTCTAAGGAGGCCCAAAGGAATAGCTTTAGAACCCTCTTCAGAAACTGTCCTGAAACCTATGAATGGATCATAAGAATCTAGTGGAAAGACTAAAACGGAAGGCCTGCAGGCTGACTGTGACCTGTCAGTGACTCCCTGCCCTTGTTCTCTTATGGGTTTCCCAGTCTATACAGTGGGAATCATCACTCCAGCAGTAAAATAATTTTTTATGCTGTTTCCAGATGTGATCTGGAAAACTCAACTTTGGTACTAAAATACTAGCATCTGGGGGCTGCTGCCCTAGAAAGGGAACTCCCCCAGGCTGTGTTGCACAGCTGGCTCCAGAAGTCTGGCACAGATGGGCTGACCGGCAGAGCCTCAGTGGTAATGCCCCTGTGAGGGTGGCTGGCCTTTGCTTCCAGTTAGAACTCGGAAAGTGTAGAACCGCACAAACCCAGAAAGAGGCTCGAATGCTATGGGAACCAATCAAATGACCACGTGACTCAAAGGCTATGAAAAGTAGAACCATAGGGTGATCCCACTGAAGTCACTGTATGGGTGAACTGAGGCCCTGGACTGGAAACTGTTGGGAGCCTCTGAATTAGGCGGCCTCGGTGACCCCACAAGCACTGCTTCAGCATGGGGTTGCGAGGTACGACTGCCTGCAGTTCTGTGCTACCTGCAGCACTGAGAGGCCACAGCCCGGCCACTCCTTTGTATTTTCTGAGGAAGGTGTGGAGAGGACACAGCCTTCCACAGTCTTCCTCTGCACTTCCGCCCCCAAGGCAGACTCCTGTTGTTCTGTGGCTCACACAATATAGAATACACACACCTAGAAAGTGTCTGCAGGCTGAGACAGGCCAGAGTTGCCCACACAGCAGGAGAACTGAGAGGTGGTAGCTTCCTATTTTCACTTCATCAATAAACAGCAGCTGGAAGGGACACCAGAACCAAGGGTTGTCATCTCCTACAGTCTCCCTAGAAATGGAAAAAGCTAGTCCTTTCTCACCGTGGGTAGAATGACTTGAAAATGCCAAATTAACCCTTCAAACATGGACTTGTGCCCATGCTGACTGAAGGAGAGGCTCTCTGGAGAGGGCAGCCTAGCCTGGCACTTGACAAGTGCTTTCTGTTACGGATGGCTCACTACCTGTTAGACCCTGGCGAGACATGTAATCTCTCATTTCATCCTCAACACAACACTCAGAAGTCAGTATTATGCCTATTTATAGATGAAGAAACTGAAGCTGAGACAATACAACAGGGTCAGACAGCTGAGGGAGCATTGGAGTCAGAATTCTACAGACCAAATCTTATGCAACTCACCAGCTTCCATCCCTTGGTAAATGTGATGAATTCTGTGCTTCCGGCACCGTCCCTCTCTCGCGCCTACCCTGTCCTGGCCTCCTTCACTGTCCAACCTGGCCCTAAAGACAGCATGTGCTCATGACAACAGCTCAGGCTTCAGAATCAGAGACTCGATTCAAATCCTGATTTGATTTTACAGCCACCGTGTGTGTTATTTAGGGCAAGTCTCTGAGCCTCAGTGTTCACATCCGAAAACAGGAATATTACTGCCTCCTTCACAGAGCTGTCATTTAGATTGGTGGAAATGTCTGACAACTCCCTAGGACAGGCGCCCAGAGAAGGCAGCAATGCAGGCACATGACAGTTCTCGGCTCACTGCAACCTCTGCCCCCCGGTTCAAGCGATTCTCCTGCCTCGGCCTCCCGAGTAGCTGGGACTACAGGTGCACACCACCACACCCAGCCAATTTTTGTATAAAGAGAAAAAAAAAGCTTCGGAAGCAGAGATCACTCAAGCTCAAATCCTGATTCTTCCACTTAGTAACTGAGGGCTGGTAACTGAGCGGTCCTGAAACACCTCCTAGTTCACTTCATGGGGTTGTTGTGAGGATTTAAGCAGTTAACAGAGTGATAACATCATGCCTGGCACACAGCGACTGCTCAGAAACCTCTCTGGGTGACTTGGTGGCTCTCATGACACCAGCTGCATGCTCTACCTCAGGGTCTTCAAGCTTGACATCCAGTCTGGAGGTGTGGCACTCCAGGTTCATTACCTGCCTCTCCTATGCATGTCCCCACTGGTTATCTTCTCACGAGCACCACCAGCCATGGCCAGCGTCTTCCCTTCCCAACTGGCCTCTTCATGGCTCCCCAGTCTTGGTTGGGTACCATCTTCCCCCACTTGCTGACTCACCCGACTCTGTCCTTCCCTTGTTCACCCATGTGCAACTGCACACTCCTCTACATCATGCCCATCCATCCCATCCTCCCCATCACTTGGCCACTGCCAATCCACCAGCACTCCTGAGCATCCTCCCTGGGCCACAGGGCACTGAGGCCTGGTCAGGTGTAGAGGGGACGGTGCCCTGGGCTGGGACAGGCCACATGAGATAGTGTCCAGCATACCGAGAGCTCCGTCTGAGAGGCAGCAGCTTGGACAGAAGCTGAGATCAGATCTCTGCCAGCCAGGTTGTTCCACAATAGCTGTCCCTGACTGAGCACTGACAGTGCCAGCACTGTGCCAAGTCTCCGCAGATAGTATCAAGTCCAGCTGCCATTATAAGAAGCTAGTCAGGGTGGGAGAAGCAGGAACGAAGTGGGCAGAGGAAGCAGTAAGAGCGCGGGCTGGATGCAAACAGCAGGGGCCGAACCTAGGGCAGTTTGTGCACCTCTGAAAGTCTGCTCCTCCCTTTCATCAGATCTCCTACAGGCAGGAGGGAGGAGTTCAAGAGCTCCTGTGCAGAGATGATTTCTTTCCTGGGACTGCAAAGGCCTCTTTTCTAAACTTCCCTGCTTCCTGCATCAAATCCATTCTGTAGCCAGGATAATCTGAAAACACAAATCTGACAAATGGCTTCACCCATTAAACTCTTCAAGGGCTCTCTAAAGGCTAATGCTCAGCGGGCTGACAAGGCTCTTCATGATCTGCTCCCCATTGCCTCCCTGGCCACTCAGCTTTAGGCAAGGTTTTCTTTGCTGGTCCTCAAGCATGCCAAACTCTCTGGTGCCCCCGTGCGTCTGTACCTCACTGCCTCTGGCTGGAATATACTTCTCTTCCATTCCTCCACCTCTCCCCTTTTGTCATCAAGCTAACTCCTCTCATCCTTCAGAATTTTCAACTCAGGTGACATCTTTGCCAGAAGTCTTCCCCAGTCCCCCAGTCTAGGTCACATACCCAAGGTCCCTGTGCTATCCCAACCCTTGTGCACCTCTTTGTCACCTGATTTCAGTGAATTTCCCCCAGCACATTTACTTGTCTGTCTCTGAACCTGGTCCATAAGCTCAGGGAGTCCAAAGACCACACTCTATTGATCTTCTTAGCCCAGTGCCTAGCTCAGGGTCAGATACTCAAAAGAAACCCAGTAAATGTTGTGGAATGAATGAATGAGTAAATATGAGGTGGCCCCTGCAGACGCAGCCATGTTCACCATTGTGGCTAGAGAACATAGGAGTCTCACACTTAAACAGGGCTGAAGGAGTGATGAGGGGATTGTGCAAGCTGGAGAGCACACATGCTCAGTCTAAAGGGGGGCCTGATTATTGATATGTGGGACAGCTGGGCCTCCTGACAGCAACATGAAAAAGCAGGGTATTCTTAAAAACTTCAAAACTGCTAACATACCAAATAAAGCACGTCAGTGGGCAGCAGCTCATCTCAGGGCCTCTAGTTTGCAAGCTCTGCAGAAGCACTGGGGAGGAACCAGCCTGGTCTGAAGTCTAGTCTCTGAGCAGCCATCTCTCAAACCCAGTGAGGAAGGCCAGTTCAGACACATAGTGGTAGCTCCTTCGGATATCTGCCACCCCAGTCTCTCTTTCCAAGAGCGCTAGCATCCAGGCGCAGCTAGCCAGCCCCCTAGGATGAGGCAGAAGCTCCGTCTTGCACACGGTCACGTGGTGCCACGGCCTCCAATACCTCCCTCCCCTAGTCCATCCTGAAAGGCAGGCCTCCCAATTGGGCGTGAGACAATTGCCTCTTCCTCACAGTCTCTCAGCTGTACTTTAAAATCCAAGTGGACTTTTCTAGACCATGTTGCTCTGTTTGTCCACATTCTGTCTGCTCTAATCATGACCTGAAGGAGAGGAATGGTGGAGTAGCTGAACCACCAGTTCAAGGATCAAGAGGCTTAGTTCCACAGCCGGCAGGAATAACACATCCAGACCACTCTCTTCTGAAGAATTAGCCCCGGACCCAAGGACACCGCTGCCTCCACCCCAGGCTATGATAGCAGGTGAACTGGCCACCCCCTCATCTGGAGAGAGAGGGCTTTAGATCAATCAGACATGAGTACTTCATGTTGCTAGGGAGCAACAGGCAGCAGCTGGCTGAGAAATAAGTCATGTCCTTGGGAAAGCATGTTCCTGGCCACTAATTAAATGCTGCTGCAGTGTCTCCTCCTTCGGGGAGCTATAGAAATGTGCTGAATTAATGCAGATGGGAGCAGCTGGTTCACAAGCCTGCTAAGCCTCCTCCTGTCTCTGTGCAAAGGAAAGGCTCAGGGAGCAGGAATGAAATTGCTAAACCCCTGGGAGGCTGGTAAAGAAAATCTGGCCTCAGACTACTCAGTTCAACTAACCCACAGAGTGTCCACCTAATACCACCTCTACTGCTGCAGGCGAATTCATCTGTTAAATACTTTTAAGAAAATCTCATTAAATTCCATTTCTGGGTATATGCCCCAAATAACTGAAAGCAGGCTCTCCAAGAGATATGTATACATCTGTTGTTCATAACAGCACTATTAACAATAGCCAAGAGGAGGAACAACCCAAGTGTCTATTGATGGATGAATGGATAAACAAAATGTGGTATCTACCCACAATGGAATATTATTCAGCCTTAAAAAGGCAGGAAATTCTGACGCACACTACAACATGCATGAACTTTGAGGACATCATGCTAAGTGAAATAAGCCAATCACAAAAGGACAAATACTAGTATTCCACTTATATGAGGCACTAGAGTAATCAAATTCATAGAGACAGAAAGTAGAATGGTGGCTGCCAGGGTCTGCGGGGAGGGAGAATGGGGAGTTGTTGTTTAATGGGTATGGAGTTTCATCTTTGCAAGATGAAAGTTCTGGAGACTGGCTGCACAGCCATGTGAATGTACTTAGCACTACTGCACTCGCAGTGGTGTTACGCTTAGAAATAGGTAAGATGATAAATTTTATGTTTTTTTCTTCAATGAAAAAAAATTTCTTAATGCCATGTTCACAGTAAAAAAAAAAATTACAAAGATAAAGGGAAATGTCTATCTTCCCTCACTTCCATGCTCACTTTCCAGAGGTAATCATTGTTAAAAAGCCTTCCTATATCCTTTTAAAAGCATTCTATGACTCTAAAAGCATGTATTTATATGTATACTGACTTCGCATTCAGCACAGTTTTTTCTTCAAATGAAAAATAGCATCATGCTAAACAGTTCAACTAGTGTCTCAGAGAGCTTTCCAAATCAATACATACAGATTCGCCTCATTAATTCTAACAGTTCTATCAGATCCCACTGTATGGCTGTTTCATGATATATTTAGTCCATTTTCTACTGATGCACATTTAACAGTTCCCACGTTTTCATAAAAAATTGCAACGAACACGTCTTGCTCACATATAGAAATGTTTTGCCCTGAGACATTTGTTATTTTTTTCTTCTGATACCTTTGGCATTGACACATATTTAGAGTTAGAATTTAACTGGGTTAAAAGTTATGTGCATTTTTTAACATATAGCTTTTGTGTCTTTCAAGAAATCTGAACCAACTTACTCTCCCACCAACAGTAGGGGAGAGCACCCTGTATCCTTGGCAATACTAGGTCATCACACATCTTTAACCTTTGCTAATGTGATGGGTGAAAATAAATATTATAAGCAACTGTCATCCGGTTGTTGACCATGTTTACTTTTTTTTTCTGGGAACACTCTGCTAATAACATTGTCTTTTGCAGTATTCATCTTTTTATTATATATTTATAGGATGTTTTGTAGTAAGGAAATCGATCCTTTGCTAAAGGTGTTGTCATGTGACTTTTTTGTTTTTTGTTGTTTTTTTTTTGCCATGTATGTTTTCATTTGTACGTATTCAATTTTATGGGATTTTCCCCCTAGAAGGGGGCTTCTCTCTGCAAAATCATGAACAGAACCTAGAAGAACGGCACCTGGGCCGTTATAGGCCCACTGCGCACCCTCGTCTTTCTCTAAACTTGGCCCTTGTTGCTTGCCCTCTCTCAGTCCTCCCATCAGGTAAGGCACAGAAACGTTCCTGCATCTGTTTCCAGCTTTCTCCATTCTGCCTTTTTAGGAAACTCAATGTTTTTCCAACACGCTTCTTAACCTTCTAAAACTTCTCCCCTTGTTTGATAACTAGGTAAATCTCATGTTCCTCTAAGATTTCGAGGGAATGTACCCCAGTTATAAATCACTGTGCCTTCTGCATTAGACAAGACTGTTTTTCAAACTCTCTGAGGTTTGTAATATGAAAACGTATGCATTTTGCATTTTCCCAATAAAAATGTACTGAGGTGTTTCCCCTCCCCGTCCCCCCACCCCGCCCCCAGCAAAGGAAATCCCTCTAAGGATTCTGACATGGCTACTATATCAATCTCACCCCTAACCTACCCGGAGGGTTGACAATCACTTTTCAGATAAACATTAAAAAAATTTGTTTTAGCCAGAATGACATTTAAAAAAGAAGACTTGAAAGGAAAACAAGCTAGAGTCCATTTGCTGTCGTTGTTGTTGTTGATTTCAGTAGCTTTTGGGGTACCAGTGGTTTCTGGTTACATGCATGAACTGCGCAGTGGTGAAGTCTGAGATTTTAGTGCATCTATCACTCGAGTAGTGTACACTGTACCCAATATGTACATTTTTATCCCTCACCTTCTCCCATTCTACTCCTTCTGAGTCTCCACAATCCACTGTATCACACTGTATGATAGAGGCAATTTATTTTGAGTAATACATCCCTCCTTAAGACAGCTTTCAAACTTCGTAGCCCTCAACAGAAACATTTAAAGACTAGGGCAAAGAGACTGAGTCTAAAAATTACCTTTCATTCACTTTTTCATTACTGTTGAGAATATTCCCATTCCCCAACTTCTCCTTTCTTTCAGTAGAAATATACGCCCCTCTCTACTCTTTCAACAATTAATTAAAAGTAAGAGACAATCTCTCTCTCTCTCTCTCTTTCTCTCTCTCTCTTTTTCAGAGAGATCCAAGATGGCCGACTAGCAACAGCTCAGGAATGTAGCTCCCAGTGAAAGCGCAGAGAACGAGTGGACGCCGCACTTTCCGACGAATTTTTGTTGCCCACAGACCGGGAGATTCCCGGCAGAGGAGCCACACGGGTCGCCAGCGCGACTCTTTTGGCTGGCGCGGCTGTTTTGTCGGCGCCCCAGCGCGGCGCTTCCCGGTGCGGAGTATAAGGGACGGACGGGCTCAGGTGGTCTCATCCCCACAAGGAAGACAGCAATTGGAAGCGCTGAGGACTGAGAGTTTCACAGCAAGCACAGCGAACCCGGGAAGGTCCGGCTCTGTGGGGAAGGGGCGTCCGCCAAAGGAAAACTAAGAAACCGAAAAATTTCATCACTGGGCGGAGAAAGATCCAAGATGGCCGGGTAGCAGCAGCTCAGGATTGTAGCTCCCAGTGAAAGCGCAGAGAGCGAGTGGATGCCGCAATTGCAGACGAATTTTTGATGCCCACAGACTAGGAGATTCCCGGCGAAGGAGCCACCCGGGTCGCCAGCGCGACTCTTTTGGCCAGCGCGGCGCTTCTCGGTGCGGAGTGTACGGGACTGGGTGCCCAAAGGCTCCACTGGTTCCATCCCCACAAGGAGAACAGCAATTGGAAGCGCTGAGGACTCAGAACAAGCACAGCTGAACCTGGGAAGGCCCAGCTCTGTGGGGAAGGGGCGCCCCCCGAAGGAAAACTAAGAAACAGAAAAAACTTCATCACCAACAAGCCAGACGTCCACTCAGAGACCCAATCTGAAAGTCGGCAATTACAAAGACGACAGGTGGATAAATCCACAAAAATGGGAAGAAACCAGTGCAAAAAGGCTGAGAAC
>PVKP010048177.1:0-14618 GCA_004027715.1 Plecturocebus donacophilus
CTCCGGGCTCCCGTTTCTTCTCCCTGTCCGATGTCACCTTGTGCTTCAGTGACACCTTGAAATCGCCATGCTCCCACCCGTCTCCCCTCTGCCAGTCCTTGTGGGAGCTCGCAGCTTCTTTGGCCTGAGTGTCGTTTTTGTTTGTTTGCTTTATCTGTAGAAGAGGTTCCTACCTCTAGAGCAGGTAAGAAGGCCACAAAAAATGTGTGGAGGTATCTAGCAGGTATTCTGGGGAAAATGGTCTTTTTTTTTAAAGGATAGAGATGGGGGTCTTGGCCGGGTACGTGGCTCATGCCTGTAATCCCAGCCCTTTGGGAGGCCAAGGCGGGTGGATCATCTGAGGTCAGGAGTTCGAGACCAGTCCGACTAACATGGAGAAACCCCATCTCTACTAAAACTACAAAATTAGCCGGCCATGGTGGCACACACCTGTAATCCCAGCTACTCGGGAGGCTGAGGCAGGAGAATCACTTCAACCCGGGAGGCGGAGGTTGCCATGAGCCAAGATCACGCCCCTGCACTCCAGCCTGGGCAACAGAGCGAGACTCTGTCTCAAGGAACAAAAACTATCAGTTTCACCTGAAAACGTGCTCCGCGGCAGTCGTCAGGGGAATGCAGATCGAAGCCATGGTGAGATACCACTGCACACCCGCTAGGATGGCTAGGATATAAAAACAATCACAAGGGCTCACGGGGATGTGGAGACATTGGAACCCTCAGGCGTCCCTGCTGGGAATGTAACGTGGTACAGCTGCTGAGGAAACAGCCTGGCAGTCCCTGAAATGGTTACATGCAGTGTTTCCACATGACCCTCCGAGTCCCCTCCGCGGTAAACACCTAAGGGGAATGAAAGCGGACGTCCACATTAGCACTGCAGGAAAGTTCCTGCCTGGTGCAGTAGCTCGTGCTAGTGATCCTAGCACTTTGGGAGGCCAAGGTGGGAGCATGGCTTGAGTCCAAGAGCTGGAGGCTGGCCGGGCGAGGTGGTTCATGTCTGTAATCCTAGCACTTTGGGAGGCCAAGGCAGGCAAATCATGAAGTTAGGAGTTCAACACCAGCCTGGCCAACATGGTGAAACCTCGCCTCTACTAAAAATACAAAAATTAGCGGGGCGTGGTGGCGCACGCTTGTAATCCCAGCGGCTCGGGAGGCTGAGGCAGGAGAATTGCTTGAACCTGGGAGATGGAGGTTGCAATGAGCTGAGATCGCGCCTGTAATAACCTCAGATACTTTGGGAGGCTGAGACAGAGAATCGCTTGAACCCAGGAGGAGGATTGTGCCACTGCACTCCAGCCTGGGCGACAAAGCAGACTCCATCTCAAAAATAAAAAACAAACCCCCAAAAAACATCGTCTTTCTATGTTGCCCAGGCTGGTTCTCAAACTCCTGGGCTTAAGCTAAAGGTGCTGGAATTATAGGCGTGAACTGCTGTGCCCAGCTGATAGTCTCTTTTTTTTGGAGTAGGAGGAAAAGAGTGCATGCTTATTCTTTTTTTCACTGTGTGTGTGTGTGTTTTGAGATGGAGTCTGGCTCTTGTCACCCAGGCGGGAGTGCAGTGGCACGATCTCGGCTCACTGCAACCTCCTCCTCCTGGGTTCAAGCAATTCTCCTGTCTCAGCCTCCCAAGTATCTGGAACTATTACAGGCACCCACCACCATGCCCGACTGATTTTTCTGTTTTTAGTAGAGACGGGATTTCACCATGTTGGCCAGGCTGGTCTTGAACTCCTGAGCTCAGGTGATCTGCCTGCCTTGGCCTCCCGAAGTGCATGAGTCGTGCATATAGGCGTGAGCCGCCGTGCCTGGCTGACAGTCTCCAATAGACTGTGTGAAGATGGTCCTGTTTTTCTCCCTGTGAGCGCCTCATCTTTCTCTGCCGTGGGTCAAGCCCAGTAGAGCTGTGGACCCTGACTCATTCTGTTTTAAGAGATTCTGGCCCTGGGGTTTGAGTTCCTCCACATCTGGGACTGCTGAGCAGGTCATGTACTTTGATTTAGGTCTTGCCAGCCCCAGGTAATTTAGGAAGGTGCTACCTTGATACAATGGATAAGGTGAAGATGCAGGTGGGAGCCCAATGGGTTGACAATTCTGTCCTGCTTTGAGGAAGTTAGACCTGAGGGAGTAAGATATGTAAGATGTGAAAGGGGGTGCGTCGTGGAAGGGTCTGGAATCTTCTGGAACCTTCTAGAAACTCCCAGCAACTTCTAGAGTTTTTTGGAATGTAGGGAGCATTGCGGCATGGTGAGGCATTGGATTTGGAATACCTACTTAGCTACTGTGTGACTTTCTTTCTGTGTCAACTTTGAGCAAAACATGGAACCTGTTTTTGTTTCTGTGTGTGTCAGACGGGATAGGAATCATTCCCTAGGGTCATTGAATAGGTTGGGATGGACTACAAGGCTGTGACCTGGGTGGGTAGTGGTCCCGGTTATCACTGTTATTGCTGGAATCACTGCTAATATTATTCAGTATATTATATATTAATATTAGTATTGGCTGGGTGTGGTGGCCCATGCCTGTAATCCCAGAACTTTGGGAGGCTGAGTTGGAAGGATTGCTTGAGCCCAGGGGTCCGAGACCAGCCTGGGCAACACTGTCTATCTCTACAAAAAATTATAAAAAACAAACCAGATGTGGTGGTGCACACCTGTGGGCCAAGCTGCTTGGGAGGCTGAGGCAGGAGGATCGCTTGGAAGCTTAGGAAGTTGAGGCTGTAATTAGCTATGACTGCACTCCAGCCTGGGCAACAGAGCAAGATCCTGTCTCAAAAAAATTAGCATTATACTGTATGTTTTTTACGTTGTTACTTTTCCCCACGAGCCTGACGGGCATGGGCCAAATCGAGGAGACGATGAAGTCTGTTCTTGGGGGCATGGGATTGGAGCAGGCTCAGGGTTGGAGGCGATGGTCATGGGGGCACTGCCCAGGACCTCCCCAGACTGGACACCTCATCTGATTCTTCTCCCTGTGTTGTGAGTGGGGAAACTGAACCCGTATGCATTTTATTATCCCATCCCAGGGTTTGGTTCCCCCACCCATAACAGGCAACTGAGTCCAAAGAGCTAAGTGTGACCTGTGTACAGTGTGACCCACCTGGCCACTGTGTAGCAGCTACGTTATCCCTGGAAGTTTGCATTCCGTGGTCTTTCCTCTATTACCTTTTTGACTCTATGCCCAAGCCCAGCAGCTTCTGAATCCAAAGCCTTGTTATGCAAGAATGCCTGCCTGGGTATTTCAGAAAATTCTGGAAGTTTCTAGAAGCTTCTGGAAAATTCCAGAACATTCTAGGAGTCACCTTTCACTTTTTACATATCTCGTTTCCCCAGGTTTTATTTTCTCAATGTAGTATGTGGCCTGAGATGGAAGTGGCCACAGTCACGCTCACTCCCGTGTGTCTTGCTGTGACAGTGTCGGTGTCAGCCACCACTCCTCCCTTCCACTCAGGACTACAGTGGAAGGTCTGGATGCCTGGCGTGTTGTTTTCCTAAGCCTGCCGACCCCTAGCCAACATCCACACAGAGGCCACTGTGTGGCCTAACTCAGCACAGGTGGCAGAGTTAGAAAGGTTGGGACTGATGGCTGGACGTGGTGGCTCACGTCCGTAATCCAAGCATATTGGGAGGCCGAGGTGGGCAGATCATTTGAGGTCAGGAGTTTGAGACCAGTCTGGCCAACACAGTGAAACCCCATCTTTACTAAAACAAAAATTAGCTGGGTGTGATGGCACACACCTGTAACCCCAGTTACTCGGGAGGCTGAGGCAGGAGAATCACTTGAACCCAGAGGATGAAGGTTGCAGTGAGCCAAGGTTGCACCACTGCACTCCAGCCTGGATGACAAAGAGAGACTCTGTCTCAAAAAAAAAGAAGAAGAAGAAGAAAGGTTGGGACTGCCTCTATGCTTTGAGTCACAGGGACGGTCATAGTCATGTTTGTGGGACTATGTGCATGTGGCTATCGTCAGTCCTGAAGGTGATGGTGGCGGTTGTCACTGTCACTATGGACCTTGGGGCCAGAACATTCTCTGGGGTGGGGCCGTCCTGGGCACTGTGGGGTGCTAGGCAGTGTCCCTGGTCTCCATACACTCTATGCCAGGGACACCCCCAGTTGTGACAACCAAAGATGTCCCCAGACTGCCCAGTGCCCCATGGGGGGCAGAATCACCCCCAGGTGAGACCCCTGGGGTTAGGGGATTCCACGGACCCCCAAGAAACTCCACGTCTCATTATTCTCTGCCCTCCTGAGGACCCAGTAGGCTGCACACTTTGTAATCCATGCCCTGAGTGAGGAGGGAGAGAAAAGGAGAATCCCAGGAGCTGGGGGTCCTCCTCGTTTCTGCTGTCCACCCCACAGGGAGTTTTTTCTGGGGTCTGACGTGAGCAGGGAGCAGACTCAGTATTTTTCCAAATCATGTAGACAGGGTATCTCCCCCTTGGCATTCAGGGCTGGATCATTCTCTGGGGTGCGGTTGTCCTGGGCACTGCAGGGTGCTGAGATGCAGCCCTGGCGTCCAGAAGCATCCCCAAGTCTTAACAGCCAGAAGTGACCCCAGATACCACCCAGCATCCCCTGGGGGCCAGAAGGACCCCTGGCTGAGAACCATGGTTGTATAGAAAGGAATCTGAGCCAAAGAAATACATGGAATTTTCCGTCGATAGATTAGATTCAGCCTCCATGCTCCAGCACAGAGCTCAGCACTGCCTGGAAGGCCCTATCTCCAGAGGACGTTCCCAGATCCTGCTCCCTGGAAGGAAGCTTGCGAGCGCAGATATGCAAGTGTAATTAAGCAGCCGTCTTTCCTCTGCGGTGGTGACACAGATTTTGGTCTGTAATAAAGATATGGAGTCCCTTCAGAGCCAACAGCCGGATCACGGCCAGGAGAACGCCTTGCATTGAGATTCTTTGGGAATTGGGAGTCCTGCCTGGGTGGAAATCAGTCCTGGACAGGGAGGGAAAGTGCAGATGAGAGCAAGTGGCTCGTATCTTCTCGGCAACTTTCAGTTATTTCCCTCTGCCCAGCGTCTTTTTGAGTCTTGCAGCTGCCCAAGCGAAAATTACACCCAACTCCTCCAGCCAGTTCTAGGAAGTGCTGCAGGCTCCCGAACCCCTACTGCCGAATATCTAACTAGCTGCTCCTGAAATCACCAAAGAGGCTGGGTGCGGTGCCTCACGCCTGTAATCCCAGGACTTTGGGAGGCCGAGTCGGGAGGATCACTTGAGTCTAGGAGTTTGAGACCAGCTTAGGCGATGTGGTAAAACCCCATCTCTCTACAAAGAAACATAGCAAAAAAACAAAAATTAGCCAAGCATGGTGGCACACGCCTGTGGTCCCAGTTCCTTGGGAGGCTGAGGTGGGAGTATCGCTTGAGCTGGGCGGTGGAGGCTGCAATGAGCTGAGATTGTGCTGCTGCACTGTAGCCTGGGTGGTAGAGGTATATTGCTGAGGATTTCATGGACTCTTCTAGATGGAAATCAGTGTCTATCTGGCACATTGTGGGGTGTGTATGTCCACGACGTGGGTGTCTGAGCGTGCCGGGATGTGGCTGCCTACGGGAAGGTCTCTGTGGGATGAAGTTTGGGTCTTTGAGGGGTCTTGTGGCAAAAGACCTCAACCTGCATGGCTCAGCACCACAGAAAGTGATTCTCTGGCAGTGCTGGAAGCCAGATGTCTGAGATGAAGGTGTGGGCAGGGCCATTCCCGGTCCAGAGGCTCCCAGGGAGGGTCCTTCCTGCTTCTTCCAGCATCTAGCAGTGGCCGGCGATTCTTGACACTCCGCGGCTTGTGACATGGCTCCAGTCTCTGCCCTCATCCTCACACGGCCCCCTTCCCTGTGTGCGTCTGTGTCCAAATTTCCCTCGTCTTATAAGGATGTTGGTTATTGCATTTAGGGCCCCTCCTAATCCAGCGCGACCTCGTCTTAGTAATAATTCCATCTGCAAAAACCCTATTTCCAAATAAGGCCCCATTCTGAGGATCTAGCTCAGCAATATTATTTTTCCAAATAATTAACTTCGAGTTTCTTCCCCCGGTGCTGTGGACATTGGGGCTGGATCGTTCTCTAGGGCGGGGGCATCCTGGGCACTGCAGGGCACTGAGCGGCATTCCCTGGCCTCCACCCACTCCGTACCAGGAGCACCCCCAGTCGTGACAACCACAGATGTCCCCAGACATTGCCCAGCGTCCCCTGGGGGCAGAATCCCCTCCGTTCCCCCACCCCCATGTCAGGGAGTATCTTTTCTGCTGTCATGTGTTTTTCTTTATATCTTAAAGGATCCTGGGGAAGTGTTGTCCCCAGCAGTCCCTCATATGAGCCAATTTAGGTCATCGCTGTCCTTCAGAACTGTCCTCTGCAGAGGTGCCCTGACATCCGATATTTTCTACCCTTTAACCAGCCTGGTTTGCTAAATAACACTCCCTGCTTCTTTACCATCAAGCGACCTCTCCTGCTGGGCTCTGCCGGCATTTCCTGGTCTTCATGGTTGCAGATTTTTGGTGGATCATGCCGGGCTTGGTAATGAAGCTGTCCCTTGCTGGTGTTCCCTTGAGCCTGGAGGTTCCATAAAGCCACATTCCCATCCCTGAGCCTCTGCCCTTGCTGCTGTTCTGGGCTGGTTCCAGGGTTTTGTTTGTTTGTTTGTTTGAGACGGAGTCGCGCTCTGTTGCTCAGTCTGGAGTGCAGTGGCACAATCTCGGCTCACTGCCACCTCTGCCTCCTGGGCTCAAGCAATTCCCCTGCCTCAGCCTCCCGAGGAGCCAGGATGACAGGTGTCCACCTCCACGCCTGGCTAGTTTTTCTGCATTTTGAGTAGAGAAAGAGTTTCACCATGTTGGTCAGGCTTGAACTCCTGACGTCGCGATCCTCCCTCCTCAGCCTCCCAAAGTGCGGGGATTACAGGCGTGAGCCACCACGACCAGCCAGGGTTTAAGGAGTCGTCCGCTGTTGCAGAGAGAGTGAGAGAGAGAGAGAGACCCATGAGTTCTTCAGGCGCACAATGGGAGTCTCCGGTGTGCCTCCGTCTCTGAGAACGTGATCTGCTTGGGTTCATTTATGAAAACGTCCAACTGTTGGGAGTGCTTGGCACCGCTGAGAATTTGTTTGGAGAATCTAAAGCAGTCTGTAACCCTGTTGCGTTTCCCATGTGTTAAAACATTACCAGTCCCGGGTGTGTGAAAATCTGGATTTTTTATCTATTCTAGTCGCAGCCAGAGCGGGAGGCGTTCTGACAGTTCTGTTTTAGGAAAAGTAGTACGGTATACATTACGAAAGCTTATTGTTTTCTAACCGAGTCCATTTCGGGTGGCATACAGTGGCACAGTTTTCCAGCTCTGCTATGTAGAAAAACTGCCCCACGGAGCCAGCGCCGTCGAGGGTGAAAATGTGAGTTATGACTGTCAGATAAGGAGGTCTTTGTTTTCTTCAACAAGCCCCAATTTTGCATCAGAGCAGGTATCCTCCGTGTCTTAGAACAGTCACCTTGCAGGCCAGGTGTGGTGGCTCATCCCTATAATCCCAGCATTCTGGGTGAATCACCTGAGGTCAGGAGTTGAAAACCAGCCTGGCCAACATGGTGAAACCCTGTCTCTACTAAAAATACAAAAATTAGCCGGGCATGGTGGCGCATGCCTGTAATCCCAGCACTTTGGGAGGCTGAGGCAGGTGGATCACAAAGTCAGGAGTTCAAGACCAGCCTGGCCAACATGGTGAAACCTTGTTGCTACTAAAAATACAAAAATTAGCCAGGCGTAGTGGCAGGCGCTTGTAATCTCAGCTACTCAGGAGGCCGAGGCAGGAGAACGCTTGAGCCCGGGGGGCAGAGGTTGCAGTGAACTGAGATTGTGCCACTGCACTCCAGCCTGGCAACAAGAGCGAAACTTTATCTGAAAAACAAAAACGAAACGAAACCAAAAAACCAGTCACTTTGGGGTAACTTGCCCTTCTCCCAGAAGTGTAGCAGTATTGATAATATTGATTCCCTTCAAGAGTACTGCACTGCTTTTGTTTATTTCAAATATACAATTGTGTATATTTCCAATATATTTCAGATTCTTTTTTTTTTTTTTTGAACCTAGGAGTGGACTTTGCAGTGAGCCGAGACTGCACCACTGCATGCCAGTCTGGGTGACAGAGGGAGGCTCCATCTAAAAAAAAAAAAAGAATAAAATAAAATGAAACTAAAAATCAGGAGATTTTACAATAGAGCATTTCCCAGCTTCTCTTAGAGTCACTGGGGGAGCTGATGACACTGCACTTCACACCGCTGGGGCCGGGAGTGGTGCCTGGATGCCCTCTGAACGGGCCAGGTGTTGTGTCTCTGAGGCTCCGTGTGCTACCTGTCACCTGCCTGCCTCGGGGCCAACCTCAAACTTATCGCCTCTGGACGGGGCCACGGAGCTCAGCCAGGGCAGACACTCCCTGCATGGCCCCTTCCCCGCTCTCGGGCCTGGGGGGAGGTGGCTGAGCTGGAGAACGCGGATGGGGCAGAAGGCAGGCAGGCCACTGTCACCTTGAGCCTCATTCACCTCGCCTGTCAGCACTTGGGAGGTTGGTCCTTGTGGTTGCTGTGAAGGACACCTTGGCCGGTGCTGGCCAGGCTGAGAGGCTCAGAGCCACCGGTGTCCAGGGCGATCCAGGGTGACCCTCGCCTTCCTCCCTGCAACCAGCAGGGTGGTCATCAGAAGGGCTGTAGCTCCCGGGCTGCTGGGGGTTGGTGAAAGCAGGGGTTGTCTGAGAGCAGTCGGACGTTGTAAGCCTCGGTGGGCACAGATTTGTGGTCGTCACAGTTAAGAGAAGGTCAGCTCCTGACGTGGATTGGGTGGAGGCCAGGGATGCTGCTCAGCACCGTGCAGTGCCCAGGACGACCACAGAACCACTCAGCCTTGAACGCCCAGGGCAGGGGACTCTGCCTTAATTATTTGGAAGAATATCAAGTCCGCTCCCTGCTCACACCAGACACCAGAATAAACTCCTGAAACCAGAGGGACCCCCAGCTCCTGGGACTCACCTCCTCTCTCCCTCCCAACTCAGGCTGTGGATTTCAAGGTGTCAGCCTCCTGGGGCCTCAGCAGGGCAGAGGATCACGGGGACAAAGAGTCTCTTGGGGAGCATCCAGGAATCCCTAACCCAGGGGGTGTCAATGGTGGGTGATTCTGCCCCCCAGGGGACACCTGGTGATGTCTGGGACATTGTGGATACCACAGCTGTGGGGGATGCTCCCGGCACGGAGCGGGTCGAGGTCAGAGACACTGCTCAGCACCCTGCAGTGCCCAGGACGGCCCAACCCCATGGAACACTCCAGCCCCAAATGTCTGAGTAGCACCTAGGGGAACAGACCCTAGACCAAGGTGACCTTCCAAGCACAGGGTGCTCTGTGATTCTCCGCGTCCGACACAGCTGTGCCCGAGGCAGCTCAGGGTCTGGGAATCGATTCGCGTGGACGCAGTGGCCGTCCTGGCTCAGCAAGGCTGACCGTCTGGTGGCTGTGGGGCTGACCGTGTGGAGTCTGGGTGACCTGTGTGTGTGCAGACACCAGCACTGGGAGCACAAGCCTCAGCTCCGTCCTGTCCCCTGTGAGAGCGGGTCGAGGTGATGGCACAGGCCCCTGAGGGGAGCTCAGAGGCCGGCCAGCTGCCAGTCTCTGCTTCCCTGACAGTGGCGGCCATGCCCCAGCTGGCGCTCCTTCCCCCAGAGCCAGACGGAGGGGAGGGTGGGTTGCCTGGGCCAGAACCAGGCTACACCAGGCAGAATTCATTTCACTCCCCGGGAGGCTGACCCTGCTCTTTCTGCTCCTCTGACAAAATATTAATGGAGCGCTCAGAGAGTTTGAAAAGAAAACAGCCAGAGGCCTTGACATTGTGATGTACGGCTCTGTCTTGTGAGGCGTCAGCAAACCTTTTTCTTTCTTTTTTTTGAAAGTCTTGCTCTGTCGCCCAGGCTGGAGTGCAGGGGTGTGATCTCAGCTCGCTGCAACCTCCGTCTCCCGGGTTCAAGAGATCCTCCTGCCTTAGCCTCCCGAGTAGCTGAGACTACAGGCGCGTGCCCCCACGCCCGGCTAATTTTTGTATATTTAGTAGAGATGGGGTTTCACCGTGTTGCCCAGGCTGGTCTTGAACTCCTGGCCTCAAGTGATCTTCCCGCCTCAGCCTCCCAAAGTGCTGGGATTACAAGCATGAGCCGCCACAACCAGCCATCAACAGACCTTTTCTGTGAAGAGCCAGAGAATAAATATTTTCGATGCTCTGAGCCAGGCGCTCTTGGTTGCAGCCTCTCAACTCTGTCGTTTTTTTTTTTGTTTTTTTTTTTTGAGATGGAGTTTCACTCTTGTTGCCCAGGCTGGAGTGCAATGGCCTGATCTTGGCTCACTGAAACCTCCGCCTCCTGGGTTAAAGGGATTCTCCTGCCTCAGCCTCCTGAGTAGCTGGGATTACAGGCACACACCACCACACCCGGCTAATTTTTGTATTTTTAGTAGAGACAGAGTTTTCTCCATGTTGGTCAGGCTGGTCTCGAACTCCCAACCTCAGGTGATCCACCCGCCTCGGCCTCCCAAAGTGCTGGGATTGCGGACATAAGCCACAGCGCCCAGCCTCTGCTGTTGACATTGGGAAAGTGCCCCAGATGGTACATAAATGGGCGTGGCTGTATTTCAAGAAAATGTGTTGATGAGAACAAGTGGTGGGTGGGGGTTGACGCACAGTGGTCGTTTTCTGATTCTTGCCATGTTAGATCGCCTCGCCCAGCATAGGAGTCTCTGTTACTATTTTTCATTTATTTTTTGAGGCGGAGTCTTGCTCTTGTGGCCCAGGCTGGGGTGCAGTGGCGCGATCTCGGCTC
Source organism: Plecturocebus donacophilus (assembly GCA_004027715.1). Classification (NCBI taxonomy): domain Eukaryota; kingdom Metazoa; phylum Chordata; class Mammalia; order Primates; family Pitheciidae; genus Plecturocebus; species Plecturocebus donacophilus. The sequence continues at coordinate 10,832 of PVKP010048177.1, forward strand.
ACTGCAACCTCCACCTCCCAGGTTCAAGCGATTCTCCTGCCTCAGCCTCCTGAGCAGCTGGGATTCCAGGTGTCTGCCGCCACGCCTGGCTAATTTTTATATTTTTTAGGTAGAGATGGGGTTTTTCACCGGGCCAGTCTTGAACTCCCGACCTCAGGTGATCCGCCTGCCTCGGCCTCCCAAAGTTGTTGGGATTACAGGCGTGAGCCACCTCTCCTGGCCCGGAGTCTCTGTTATTAAAGTGGCAGTTGACACACAGGACCACCCCCTTCTTCTCGGAGGCCTCCTCCCAGGTTGGTGACCATGAGGGGCTTTATCTGTTCTCACTGTGCGTCCGCATCTGCAGAAGGAGGGTTATACGTGTCCATTCTGGGGTTGTTGGGTGGATGAAGTTGGATGTTGTGGTGTGAGGTCTGACCACGTTGTGGACCGTATGGTGACCCCATGACCCGCAGGTACACCTCTGGAGGGTCTTCTGGAATTAGAAAACCTGAAGTAAAAGCAGAAGAACGATCAATCCTTGCCGTGCCTAACTCACCTGGGACATTCTTCTGTTGTTTCTTATTCCAGTCTCAGTGGACAAAGCCACTGGACTTTGTAACCGACCTTGGTCAACCTCGTGATTCCAGACCCTACAGCCTCTCCCAGCTTGCAAAAAACCACCCTAAACTGTTAACTCATGTAACTTTCCAGTGTTTACCCCAAACCTATAAACCCAGCTCCTGTCCGTCTGCCCTGAGCTGACTCCCTTTTCAGACTCATCTCGCCCGCACCCGGGTGAACAAACAGCCTTGTAGCTCACGCAAAGCCTGTTTTGGGGGGGCGGACCTCTTCATTCAGCGCACGCGTTTTAACATGTGGGAGTGGGGTTTCTCACCAGAAATGATCCTGCCTTCTAGGGGACTCTCGGCAATGTCAGGGGACATGTGTGGCTGAGGGGTGCTCCCAGCATGGAGAAGGTGGAGGCCAGGACTCAGCTCAGCACCCTGTGGTACCCAGCATGGTGCCCTACAACAGAGTCACTGGCCCCAAATGTCAGCACCAGGTGTGGGGTGACAATGTCTAACCAGCTGTGCAGAGATCAGGATGTCACGGCGTATGATCAGGTGTCTTCTTTCTTCCTTCAGACCACAGCTTCACCCCCTTTTTTTTTTTTTTGAGATGGAGTCTCGCTCTGTAGCCCAGATTGGAGTACAGTGGCGCGATCTCGGCTCACTGCACCCTCCGCCTCCTGGATACTGGTTCAAGCAATTCTCCTACCTCACCCTCCCAAGTAGCTGAGATTACGGGCACGAGCCACCATGCCCAGCTAATTTTCATATTTTTTAGTAAAGACGGGATTTCACCATGTTGGTCAGTGAGGTCTTCAACTCTGACCTCGTGATCCGCCCGCCTCTGCCGCCCAAAGTGCTGGGATTACAGGCGTGACCCACCACACCCGGCCGCTTCACCCTTATCTTCTAGAATTTTCCATCCATAAAACTACAGCCCTCCTCCAGCCCAGGCACCGACTGTACCCTTAGCAAGCATTCATTGAGCAGTGGCGTGGAGCTCCGTCCAGCGTCCAGCAGCCCCTCTATCCCCCATCCTGGGGTCAGGGTCCTTGGTGGCCGTCACCAAGCCAGGGAAACAGGAGACAAGACCAACCGCCCGGCCACCCACCGGTCCCCAACCCCTCCCGTTCTTTTCATAGTGCAAACCTCCCCTGCCAACTTGCATATCCCGTGTTTAGCGTCTTTCTTGTCTAGGTTTTGCATAATCGTCTCATTATTAGATGCTGTCACAGGAACTAACTGTTCCCTCACTCGCATTTTACAGCGTTTTCCAGCATAAGTAGCTAATTGCCTGTCATCCTTCTCTTCTCTCTCTCTCTCTTTTTTTAATAAACTTTTCATTTTAGAATAGCTTCAGATTTACAGGAAAACTGGGAACGCAGTGCAGAGGGTTTCATGTCCCCTACAAATCCCCAGTTTTCCCTAGTATTCCCATCCAGTGGCATGCTGCGTCTGTCACAGCGAGTGAATGAGCACGAATACATCTTCATTAGCTGTAGTCCACATTCTACTCAGATTTCCTCAGTTTCCCCTAATGTCCTTTCCTGCCCCGGGGCCCCATTTGGCCTGTGACAGTTTCTCAGACTTTGTTTGTTTTCGTTTGTTTGTTTGGAGACAGAGTTGCCCTGTTGCCCAGGCTGGAGTGCAGTGGTGCAATCTCAGCTCACTGCAACCTCCCTCTCCCGAGTTCAAGCCCTTCTCCTGCCTCAGCCTTCTGAGTAGCTGGGATTACAGGCGACTGCCACCATGCTCAGTTAATTCTTATATTTTTAGTAGAGATGGCGTTTCACCCTGTTGGCCAGGCTGGTCTTGAACTTCTGACCTCAGCTGATCCACCTGCCTTGGCCTCCCAAAGTGCTGGGATTACAGGTGTGAGCCATTGCGCTCAGCCTATTTTTAAATGATTTTTGTAGCGATGGGGTCTCACTATGTTGCCCAAGTGATCTTGAACTCCTGGCCTGAAGCGGTCTTCCTGCCTCAGCTTCCCAGGAAGTACTGGGATGACAGGTGTCAGTCACTGTGCCTGGCCGCAAATTAGATATTCCGAATGCCCTTTGCAGCCAAGGTTTTCTGGCCAGCACATAACGGTGAGGAGGTATTCATGCACAGGAGTTAGATGGTAAGAAAAGAAACGGCCCTCTTCTACATTTCAAAGAAACAAAACATTGGGGCTGTGAATTTTTTTGTCGATGTTTGTGTTTTGAGAGGAAGTCTCGCTCTGTGGCCCAAGCTGGGGTACAGTGGCACGATCTCGGCTCAGTGCAACCTCTGCATCCCAGGTGCAAGCGATTCTCCTGCCTCAGCCTCCCGAGTAGCTGGGATTACAGGGGTGCGCCACCTCGCCCTGCTGATTTTTGTATGGGGGTTTCACCATGTTGGCCAGGCTAGTCTTGAACTCCTGACCTCAGGTGATCCACCTGCCTCGGCCTCCCAAAGTGCTGGGATTACAGGCGTGAGCCACCGCGCCCAGCAGCATTTACTTTCTTTTTTTGTCCCACATTGGGCCTCTCCCTCTTCCCAAATCCTCATTTACCATCTCTCCAGACAGTCCAGTTCCAAGTGGTGGGGTGTGGTGCGACTGCCCTGCACAGCAGGGCGATCCTGCCCCCAGGGGGACACTGGGCCATGTCTGGGGACATTTGTGGCTGTCACCACTGAGAAGTGCTCCTGGCAGGGGGTGAGTGGAGGCCACAGATACCACTCCGCACCCTGCAGTGGTCAAGACGGCTCCAGCCCAGAGAATGGTTCAGCCCCAGTGTCTACAGTGCCCTGGAGGAGAGACTCAGCATTGATTATTTTGGGGAAGAAATGCAGCTTTCTCCCTGCTCACCAGGATAAGCTCCCGACGGGGTGGACGGTGTGAACCAGCGGGGCCTCAGCTCCTGGGATCCACCTCCTCTCTCCCTCCGCACTCAGAGTGTGGATTTCAATGTTTGCAGCCTCCTGGGACCTCAGCAGGGCAGAGGATCATGGGACAGGGTCTCTTGGGGGTCCGTGGAATCCCCTAACTCAGGGGGTGTCAGTTGAGGGTGATTCTGCCCCAGGGGACGCTGGGTGTTGTCTGAGGACATTTGTGGTTATCACAACCTGAAGGTGGTCGCAGCATGGAGTGGGTGGAGGTCAGAGACACTGCTCAGCACCGTGCAGTGCCCAGGACAGCTGCACCCCAGAGAATGACCCGGCCCTGAATGTCCATGGTTCCCAGGGGAGAGACCTTGCATTAACTATTTGGC
>PVKP010048178.1:0-14619 GCA_004027715.1 Plecturocebus donacophilus
TGCAAAAGTAGACTTTTAAGCAAAAACCATTATTATTAGAAATAGGAGGAACTTAATATACCTGATAACATAGTCATGAAATATATAAATCATATGGAGAATTTAACAAATCTGTAGTCACAGTGGGCCATCTTAACATGTCTCCGTGATAGATGAGTAGACAAAAATCAGTAAAGCTATAGAAGATATAGATACATTAGCAAATGTAACTTTTGGACATATGTAGACCACTGCAACCACCAATAATGTACGTTCTTTTTCAGTATGCCTGGGATGTTTAGAAAAATTGACTATTTTGGATAGTAAAGTAAGTGTAAATACATTTTAAAAGGATGAAGTTGATACAAAATACATTTTCTGACCACAGTGTCCATAATCTAGAAATTAATACAAAATAAATTTTTTCAAGGACATTACATTAAGATAATGGGCTGTTTTCTCTCATGGGTGTAAATGCAAAAAACTATATTAACCAAAACTGCACTTGATCTTAGCTAAAAGGCCAAAAGGTGATGACAAACCAAAACTCAGTCCAGCAATATATAAAAATAGATAATCTTCCTATTTTGAGCTCAGCTGATTAGAAATCTTAACTCCATCAGCTACCTTAATTCTAAGCCCTTTGCCATATAATGTAACATATTCATAGATTCAGGGGAATAAGATCATGGATAGCTTTGGGAGACCATTTTTCTACCTACCACGTACATATCATTATTTAAGTTAGGTTTATTCCAAGGATGCAGGGTTGTTTACCAACAACAACAACAAAAACCATAGTCCATATAGTTCACTATACTAACAGTGTAGGAGTCACATGATTATCATAATCGATGTAGGAAAAACATTGATAACATGATTTTTAAAAATCTGGTGCAGCTGGTAATAGGAACTTCCTTAGTCTTAGCCAGAGCAATCAGACAAGAGAAAGAAATAAAGGGCATCCAGATTAGTGAAGAGGAAGTCAGACTGTCGCTGTTCACCAATGTTATGATCGTATACCTAGAAAACCCTAAAGACTCATCCAAAAAGCTCTTAGAACTGATAAATGAATTCAGCAAACTTTCAGTATTCAAAATTAATGTACACAGATCAGTAGCACTGCAATACACCAACAGCGACTAAGCTGAGAATCCAGAATTCAACCCCTTTTATAATAGCTGCAACAAATAAAATAAAATACTTAGAAATATAGTTAACCAAGGATGTGGAAGACCTATACAAGGAAAACTACAAAACACTGCTGAAAGAAATCATAGAAAACAAAATGGAAACACATCCCATGCTCATGGGTGGGTAGACCAGTATTGTGAAAATGACCATATTGTCAAAAATCATCTATAAAATGCAATTCCCATCAAAATACCACTGTCATTCTTTATAGAAATAGAAAAAGCAATCCTAAAATTTATATGGAACCAAAAAAGGGCCTGCATAGCTAAAGCAAGACTAAGCAAAAAGAACAAATCTGGAGGCATCACATTACCTGACTTCAAATACTCCATATTCACCAAAATAACATGGTACTGGTATAAAAATAGGCACATAGGCCTGGCATGGTGGCTCACACCCGTAATCCCTGCCCTTTCGGAGGCCGAGGCAGGGAGATCACCTGAGATCAGGAGTTTGAGACCAGCCTGGCCAACATGGTGAAACCCTGTCTCTACTAAAAAAAAAAAAAAAAAAATTAGCCAGGCATGTTGACAGGCACCTGTAATCTCAGCTATTCAGGAGGCTGAGGCAGGAGAATTGCTTGAACCTAGGAGACGAAAGTTGCCACTGAGATTGCACCACTGCACTCCAGCCTGAGTGACAAGAGGGAAGCTCCATCTCAAAAAGAAAAACAGATTAGAGAACCCAGAAATAAAGCCAGATACTTAAAGCCAACTGATCTGCAACAACAACAAAAAAAACATAAATTGGGGAAAGGATACCCTGTTCAAATGGTGCTGGGATAATCAGCAAGCTACACGTAGAAGAATGAAACTGGATCCTCATCTCTCACCTTATAAAAAAAAAATCAACCCAAGACCAGCCATGGTGACTGAGGCAGGTGGATCACGTGAATTCAGGAGTTGGAGACCCAGCCTGGCCAACATGGCGAAACCCCATCTCTACTAAAAACACAAAATTAGCCAGGGGTGGCAGTGTGCACCTGTAGTCCCAGCTACTCAGGAGGCCGAGGCAGGAGGATCGCTTGAACCTGGGAGGTGGAGGTTGCAGTGAGCTGAGATTATGTCACTGCATTCCACCCTGGACAACAGAGCGAGATTCTGACCAAAAAAAAGAAAAAAACCGTAAAAATTCTAGAAGATAACATTGGAAAAACCCTTCCTGACGAAGAACCCCAAAACAAATGCAACAAAAACAAATAGGTAAGACTTAATTAAACTAAAAAGCGTCTACACAGCAAAAGAAATAATTAGCAGAGTAACCAGACAACCCACAGAGGAGAAAGTCTTTACAGTCTATACATCTGACAAAGGATTAATATACAGAATCTACAAAGCACTCAAATCAGCAAGAAAAAAATCTTATCAGAAAGTCATCTAAGGACATGAATGGACAGTTCTCAAAAGAAGATACACAAGTGGCCAAAAAAGATGAAAAAATGATCAATATCACTAATTATCAGGGAAATGCAAATCAGAACCACAATGTGATACCACCTTACTCCCTGCAAGAATGGCCATAATAAAAAAAAAATTAAACAATAGATGTTGGTGTGTATGTGGTAAAAAAGGAACACTTTCACACTGCTGGTGGGAATGTAAACTAATACAAACACTATGGAGAATAGTGTGGAGATTCCTTAAAGAATAAAGAATTAAAAGTAGATCTACCATTTGATCCAGCAGTCCTACTACTGGACATCTACCCAGAGGAAAATAAGTCATTATACAAAAAAGATAATTGCACATGCATGTTTATAGCAGCACAATTTGTAATTGCAGAAATATGGAACCCAAATACCCATCAATCAACAAACAGATAAAATGTGTGTGTGTGTATACACATACATACACACATACATATATATACATATACACATACACATATATACATACATATATACATATATATATATACACACACATTTTGTTTATATATATATGTATACACACACACACACACACAGGGTCAAGTGTAAGTGAAGTAACTCCAGAATGAAAAACCAAACATTGTGTGTTTTCACTCAGAAGTGGGAACTAAACCATGGGGATGCCAAGGCCTGAAAATGATACAATGGACTTTGGGGACTTGGGGGAAAGGGTGGGAGGATGGTGAGGGATAAAAGACTACACATTGGGTACAGTGTTCGTTGCTTGGGTGACGGGTACACCAGAACCCTAGAAATGACCACTAAAGAACTTAAGCATGCAACCAAGCACCACCTGTTTCCCCAAAAACCTATTAAAATAATAAGAAAGGAACTTCCTTAATCTATTAAAAGGTGTCCATAAAACAAAATAACCACAAAAAAGACTTTTACAGATGCCTTGTGAATTGTTGAAGGCTTTTCCCTTTGAGTTCAAGAAAAAGACAAGGATGTTTGCCATCATCCTTACATATATGAAATACATATTTCACATTGTATTAAAGATTATAGCTAGTGTGGTAAGGCAAGAAAAAGCAATCAAAGATATAAGCTGGATTAGGATGGAGGAAATAGTCACTATTCACATATAATCATATGTACATTTAAAAATCCAAAACAATTGCAGATAGGTTAGAGATTAGGAATGTCTTGGGATATAGGGTCAATATTCTAAAAGTCAATTTATTTTCTATGTACACAACAACAAAATATTAAACCATTTCCAGTATTATAAAAACATCTACATACAAATAAGGATTTATAAGACTTCTCTTTAGAAAACTATGAAACATTATTGGGAGACTTTTTAAAATCTTGAAATAATTGGAGCAAATATATTATGTTCGTGGATTGAAATGTATAAATATCAGTACTTCCCAATATTATAGATTTAATACAGTTCCAGTCAAATTCTCAATAGGTAGGCGTGTGTTTGTGTGTTATATGTGACTTGATAATCTTATTCTAAAAATTTACATGGAAATACACAGGGTCAAGAATAAATGTTTTTGAAGAACAAGGTAGGAGAGCTTGCCCTGTTAAATATTAATACTTAGTATAAGGCAGGCCCAGTGGCTTATGCCTATAATCTTAGCAGTTTGGGAGACCGAGACAGGCAGATTGAGCTCAGAAGTTTGAGACCAGCCTGGGCAACATGGCAAAATCCCATCTCTCCTAAAAATATAAAAATTAGCCGGGTGTGGTGTCATGTGCCTGTAATTCCAGCTACTCAGGAGGCTAAGCCAGGAGAACTGCTTGAACCTATGAGGCGATGGTTGCAAGTGAGCCAAGATCATACCACTGCACTCCAGCCTGAGCAGCAGAGTGAGGCTCTGTCTCCAAAAAGAAAAAAACCACTTACTATAAAGCCTGATTAATTAAGTCAGTTTGTCATTAGCTCTAGGTTAGTCAAAAAGAGCAATGAAATAGCTCACAGTTAATATACTGTAGTAAGTGAAATTTGAATCATGGTATTGGACACTGGTGTTAATTAACTAAACTCAAGCCACTCGAATTTGTGCATATGGGAAACATGCAGTGAGAGCAGCCTATAATTCAAAGACGGTTGAACTTTTTGATCAGTTAAAGAACTGGTAGGTTCTGATGAGATTTCAGGTGCAGGGCTACTTGGAGTATTTGATCTGAGCTGTTGAGCACCTGAAACATTTTATGTGGTAATGTAAATTTGGTCTTAATCTCACAGCTTCCTTAATCTTTTCATGTACTTCCTTAGAGAGGACATCTCACAATAACTCTCTAGAACAAGATCTCCATTATAGTAAATAAAAACAATGTTTTTAGGAGAATAATAGTGATGATGACTGAATTTACCATGTAGCAACTGACATTAAAAGCAAGTTTTTAAAAAATGTTTTATATAATGTTGATGTTCTAGTAACTGAAAGTTAAATCAATTTTGATTCTTTTAGTTGGGTAATTCCATATTTATTGTCTTCATACAAGCAAATACAGTTGGCCCTTTAACAACCCAGTGGTTAGGGGCACCAACCCTCTGCATTATTGAAAATCTGTGTATAACTTCTGACTTTCCAAAAACTTAGCTACTTACAGCCTACTCTTGACCAGAAGCCTTACCAAGAACATAACCTGTTATTTAATATATTTTGCATATTATATGTATTATATGCTGCATTCTTACAATAAAATAAGCTAGAGAAGAGAAAATGTTATTAAGAAAACGACAAGATAAAATACATTAACTATTAAGTGGAAGTGGATCATCATAAAGGTCTTCATCCTTGTCATTTTCACATTGAGAAGGCTGAGGAGGAAGAAGAGGGGTTTGTCTTGCTGTCTCAGGGGAGACATAGGGGAAAGAAAATCCACCTGTAAGTGGACTCATGCAGTTCAAACCCATGTTGTTCAAGGGTCAACCGTACTTTATTCTTCAATGTGAAAGGTAGAGTCTCATTCTCTGTTGGCTAAAATTGAATATTGTTAATTTATTTTTTATTTCCTACAGGTGAACTGGCATAAAGGTTAATCTCAAGATGCCACTAGTGAAAAGAAACATCGATCCTAGGCACTTGTGCCACACAGCACTGCCTAGAGGCATTAAGAACGAACTGGAATGTGTAACCAATATTTCCCTGGCAAATATAATTAGACAACTAAGTAGCCTAAGTAAGTATATATCAATTAAAAATATACCCACAAACCAGGATGTTATGCTGAAGTATTAAGAAGTTGTGCTTCTGACTAATTTGAGAGTATGATTTGGTGAGAAGAGTACAAAATTATCCTGAAAAATATAGTCACTTGAATATAATTATTGAGTTTTAGAATAATTTCTGCATGATGTTTCTTCTGGGAAAGGAACATAAGGACAGAATCTCTAGTAACAGAACCACATGATGAATGAAAAGTATTGAGATTGTTTTAAAAATATATAATCTGTGAAAGGACCAGAGTTGTACTTTTGCTTGGTTATGATCACTATTTACTCTTTTTAGAGACCTCAACTGTTTGTGTTTCGAAACACTAGTATCCTATCCCTCTTTTTATATATATTTAATTCATTTAGGAAAATATTTTTATATTAACAAAGATCTAAAGTGAAAGGTGTGGGGTTATTACTAGTCAGAGGAGTAGGCTGGTCAAGTAGGTTGTCTAAGAGACATTAGGATATCAGTCAGGAATCAGCATGGTGTGAAAACAGCCAGTGAACCTGGCTTCTGGCAGACAGAAGTCAAGCAGGTTGGCCAGAGAATAAAGGCCAGTGAAAGAGGCAGATTAGGGAGAAGGAGACAGCCAGTATGTTCTCATTACAGATTTACAGAATAGAGCTACTTGGCTAAGGATTCTAAGTTTAATCAGAAAATTTAAAAAATAAATCTAGTCTATCTTTTCCATTGAGGATTAGTTTTTTCATGAGACATTGATATTTTGTTTTAAAGGTAAAACAAGGTGTTCTTGGCACAGATAATATCCTCCAGCTGGTCCTAGATTTATCTCATCAGTCATATAAATTCTCCTGATAAGCAGGCTTGGCTTTTCTTTCCTTTTCCTTTTAACTTTTGTCCTTTCTTTTATAATTGAGTCTTTAGCACAAGAGGTTGTTAATCTAATTTGTTTCAAGTGAGAAAGTTTAGACATACATCTGTAGTGAGAGCAACATAAAAAGTTAAATTTGAATGTTCTTTGTGAGAGTACTAACTTTTTTCATTGCCTGTGAAATAGAATAAATAAAAGGCTATTTTATTTGAATTTTGTTTTAAGTATATTCCTTGTTCTATTTGGTGGCTTGTTTCAGGTTAGTGAATCACTAAAATATTGTTTACTTTAGACTAAAAAAAAAAGTGTTAGGAGAGTTTCCAGATTAAATATGATTAACCATATTGTTTAAAGATATTTTGCAAATTTTTTGTGACCTAGCATGAATTGAATCTAATATAACGTGATGTCATATAAAATGTGTTTTATATATATTATGTACATACATGAGTATATAAGCATGTTAATATTAAAATACATGTTAAGAACCTAGAAATGACATTAGTAATTTTGTATAAAATATTTCTTAAAATGAATTCTGGATCCAATATAGGCATCTTGTTTTTGGTATATACCCAATATAGAATTTAGAACTAGTATTATGATTAAGGGTGTCAATTTGTAGTACTAACCCATTTCTTACATAACGTAAAGATGAAAATTTAAGGAATTTTTAAGTCTCGTACAGTCCATATAAGCAACATCTATCAGCAGGCACATGATTATGCTGTAGCCAAACTGAAAATTATAAATACCTTGTAACAGTATAACTAAATTAGGTGTTGGGTGCTTGCTTCACATTTAGAAGGCATTGTTTAAACAGTTTGCAGAGATTCAAAAACAAAGAGAAAATCCATAAAATGTTGTAGCAAGGTGTGACTATAGTTTACTGCCCGAAATTAACTTCTCTGGCAGCTTTCCCACTTGACATAGTTGAGAAGCTGGAATTAAATTTAAAAGGTCTCTAGATAGCCAGAATAAATAAACCCATGCACTAAAGACCATGCACATAAAATAACCAATTGATCCCTCTCTCAAAACCTGTTTACTTTTACTTGGATAGTTCAAACAGATTTGATGATGTGGTTTCCAAACAGTTATGCTTCAGAGGATAAAAGGAGGAAGCATGGGAGGAGATACTAGAAGGAGGCATCACTGAACCCAACCGAAAGAAGGTAGTTTACAGGAAAGGACAAAGTGACGTAAGGGAAGATGCAACATAAAAACTGGCAAGGAGCCATTTAATATAAGTATATATCCTTAAACACTTCAAGGCTGTTTTCTGGTGTAGGATAATATTTGATTTTCATAATTCATGCCCATGAGTCCCCAAGAAAAAATTAAATTATGTTTAATTTCATATTCCATTTAAGAAGAGGGAAGCTTAGAATACATTTCACAAGTTTCCATCCAAAATAGTTAAAATAACAATTGATGTATTAGGTAATATTCTCTGAATTACTTAGACAACTTGGCTATCCAAAATGTTTCTAGATAATGGAGATTTTCCCTTTGGTGCTATTATTAGTACCAGAAGTGCTTGAGAGTATAGCAATGAAAGTAAATTGCAGGGCTCCACATGGCTTACTTAGGGCTGTATATCTTCCTCACCTTTTTCTCACAGAAATGTACTTTTTTTTTTTTTTGAAACAGAGTCTTTCTTTGTCACCCAGGCTGGATTGCAGTGGCACGATCTTGGCTCACTGCAACCTCCACCTCCCAGATTCAAGCAATTCCTGTGCCTCAGCCACCCGAGTAGCTGAGATTACAGGCAAGTGGCACCACGCCTGGCTAATTTTTATATTAGTTTTAGTAGAAACTAAACTAATCCTTGTTGGCCAGGCTGCTCTTGAACTTCTGGCCTCAAGTGATCCGCCCACCTCAGCCTTCCAAAGTGCTAGGATTACAGGCTTGAGCCACCATACCCAGCCAGTATATCTGTTTTTTGTGAGATTTTTCCTAGTAGAACATAACTCTGTTTTATATTAGATAATTACCACAAACCAATAATACACTTTATATCAATTTCCCCTTTCTCATTTTCTTGTTTTCTTAATGATGCAACATTTTTTACTCCTTAGCTCTGCTAGGTCCAGGTTCTTGTCTCACGATGAGGAAGAATTAGGCACACAGACACTTCAGGAGTGAATAGAGTAGATTTTATTAAGCGAAAGGAAAGCTCTCAACAGAGAGGGGTCCTGAAAGCAGGTTCCAGGTTGCACCCTCACAGTTGAATACAATGGTGCATCTATATATATATATATATATATATATATGGAGCTGTGTTCCCTATTTGTATAAGGCACAAATTCCTGGTGGCTTCACCACATTCCCCGCAGTGCACATGTAACATGCAGGCCCTTAGTCCACTGTGGGCATGTTTAGGCGAGCCCCAGTGCAAGTTCCCTTATCTGCACAAAGCATCTGGTGTAAGCATTTGTGGGGTGGGTCGGAGGTTCTCTGAGGACCCTTCCCTTACTGCCTTCCTAAAGCAAGCAAGCTAACTCCTTTCATTAACCACCATTGGGATTCTGATTACCTAAGGAATGTCTTCCCCTGACTTTTCTTTTGTTGAATATGGTAAGTTCCTATTCCCAAGTTTAGTCTTTTCCATATCTGTATCTCTACCTAGCATTTGTATCTCTACCATTTGTTGACTATATGAATAACTTTATACCTGCTTTTTCTTCCATTTGGGATGCTTCCTTTATCTGCCAGAGAAACTGTCTCTGGAAGTGTCTTGAACGCCGAATAACTTTTGATACCTGAAAGTGAGGTGCTTTTATCTCTGTGCTGTGTTGCTCTTACCTTATATTAAGAGCTGCCTGTTAGTGAGCTCCTCTCTATCAGGTGCACTTCAAGGCTCTTTGCTCACTTCTTTTTGAGGCAGATACTTTTATTCCTATTTTACAGATAAGGAAATTTATACCAAGGTCTCACAGTAAACAGAAAAAGTGTTTGGATTTATTAAATTGCTTTTCATATTTGTTTAAATGTCTGGTTCTCCCTCTGTTCAAAATTCAGTAATGGCAGGGACCTTCTTCCAGTTATTTTGTCATACTTTTTTCAGTAATAAGAACTTACAGAACTAGAGGAATACAGTGATTTTAGATTTTTTTTTTTCCAGAAATTGTAACAAGAGAATGTAAAAGATCTCCTAAATTTCTGAATCTGTACCTTGGGAATACCTGAAACAGGTCATCTATTAGGTCTTTGATGAATTTTGCATTCTGCCACTTGGCCTAAAATTTATTTCTAGCAAATATAAATGCTGAATATATGTAAATGCTACAGTCTACGTATAAATATTTTCAGATTGAAAGGCATATTATTTGCATATACATTTACATCATAATCTTTAACCCTCATCAGGTGGACAGATGTAGATAAAGCAATTAATTTCCATTTTAGACACACATCACTTAACAGGAAGTAGCAGACCAAGGTTTAAAAGCAGGCTTTCCAGGGTATCTGTTTTTTTTTTTTTCCCACCTACTTTGTCGTGGCTAGGAGACTTTAGATAGGGTTTAAAGTTTAAAATGCAATTGGCCCTTGAACAATGTAGGAGTTAGGAGTACAAATTCTTAGTGAAGCCAGAAATTTGCAAATAACTTTTGACTCTCCCAAAACTTAACTGCCTATAGGCTGCTACTGACCAGAGGCCTTACTGAGAACATAAGCTGTTGCTTAACACATATATTGTACGTTATATGTATAGTAGTATACTATATTTCTACAATAATGTAAGCTAGAGAAAAGCATATATTATTAAGAAAACCATAAGAGAAAATATACTTAGTGTTCATTAAGTGGAAATGTATTATAAAAGTCTTCAATCCTCGTTATCTTCACATTGAGTAGGCCAAAGAGAAGGAAAAGGAGGAGTTTGTCTTGCTGTCTCAGGGGTAGCAGAGGCAGAGAGGTAGAGGAGTTAGAAGTAGTCAAGACAGGCACACTGGTGTAACTTTACAAAAACGCATCTTGATTTCTGAGTTTTTTGCTTTTTCATTTCTCTAAAAATGTTTTTTTATGGTACTAGTCATTCTATTTGCTTTAGTTTCAGTACTTATATCATAAAAGGGTTCATGTTATAAAAGAAATCAAAAGTAGTCTTGAATAACTGGAATAATTTTGCCAGATTGTCTATGTCAATTTGTTTTCTGATACCACTTCTGTGTCTTCTTTCTCATTGTCTGCACTGGTTTGGAGGCGATCATGTCCACCAAGTCATCTTCTGTTAATTCCTCCAGTGTGCTGTCTAATTAGATCTTGAATTTCTTCAAGATCCATACGGAGCAACCCTTCACGCCAACCCTTTTTTCTATATCCACTGTCTCTTTCATTATTTCCTTGACTGTCACTGTTAAAAACTTCATGAGGTCATGCACAACATCTGGACACAGTTTTCTCCAAATTTATGAATTTATTGTCTTGAGCTTGATGGTTTTCTTGGCTTTTTCTGTAACAACTATGGCATCTTTGATGGCATAATCTTTCCAGACTTTCATGATGTTCTCTATTGGGATTCTCTTCCATAGTGTTAACAGTCTTCCATAGAATACTGTATGTAATGAGTCTTAAATGTCTTTATGACCCCCTGATCTGGAGGCTGAATTAGAGCTGTCATGTTTGCAGACAAGTGGACCACTCTGACACCTTCAGTTTGAAATTCGTGGGGTTCTAGGTGGCCAGGGATGTTGTACAGTTATCACAAGAACTTAAAAAGACAGTCCCTTGCTGGCAAGGTACTTCCTGACTTCAAGGACAAAGCATCAATGGGACCAATCTTGGAAAGGGATTCTCATTGTCCATGCCTTCTTACTGTCTTGCCTTCTTCTTGTGGCCTTTTCCCTTCAAGGCTTGGAGGTTAGCAGCTTTATAGATAAGGGCAGTTCTGATCATAAACCTGACTGCATTTGCACAAAACTGTAGTTAGCGTGTCCTTTCCTCCCTTAAGTCCTAGTGCTCACTTTTTCTTACTAATAAATATCCTCTGTGGAAATTTTCTTTTCTGGAATAGAACACTTTAGTCTGCATTAAAAATCTGTTCAGGCAGATATTGTTTCTGTTCAATTTTTTTCTTTTATTTTTTTTTGAGAGAGAGAGAGGGTCTCACTTTATCACCCATGGTGGGCTAGAGTCCAGTGGCATAATTATGATTCACAACATCTGGACCTACTGCCTTGACCTCCCAGGCTCAAGTGATCCTCCTGCCTCAGCTCCCAAAGTAGCTTGGACTAGAGGCACGTGCCATCATGCTGAGCTAATTTCTGTATTTTTGGTTGAGATGGGGTTTCACCATGTTGCTCAGGCTGGTTTTGAACTTCTGAGCTCAAGCAATCTGCTCACCTTGGCCCCCCTAAAGTGCTAAGATTACAGAGTACCCTGTCTGGCCAATTATTATTATTTTTCTTAAGGCAGCATACATGGAAACCAATTATTTTTTTAATGTCATCGGAGAATTCATCTGCTGCCTCTTGCTTGACAAAAGCTGCTGCTTCTCTTGTGACATTTTTAAGGACAAACCTCGTTCTAAAATTATCAAACCATCCTTTTCTGGCATTAGTTTTCCAGGTTTAGATCCTTTATCTTCGTTTTTCTTTAATTTGTCATATGACTTCACTTTTTCTCAAATCATGTTAAAATCTATATGTAGGGTTTTCTTTTAACAGCTATGCACCCACAAAAGTTGCATTTTCTATATGAGATTAGAAGAAGCTTGCAAAAGATACAGGGTTTTTAAAGTGTCTGCTGGTATAGCTACACCAACGGCTTCATGATTTTCCCTTTCTTTTGAAATGAATTTTTTTTTTCTATTGCACTTTAGGTTCTGGGGTACATGTGCAAATCATGCAGGATTGCTGCATAGGTACATACATGGCAATATGGTTTGCTGCCTTCAACCCCCGTCACCTATAACTGGCATTTCTCCCCCTGTTATCCCTCCCCAACCTCCCTAACTTCCACTGTCCCTCCCCTATTCCCCCTGAACAGATGCCGGTGTGTGATGCTCCCCTCCCTGTGTTCATGTGTTCTCATTGTTCAACACCTGCCTGTGAGTGAGAACATGCGGTGTTTGATTTTCTGTCCTTATGTCAGTTTGCTGCGAATGATGGTTTCCAGATTCATCCATGTTCCTACAAAGGACACAAACTCATCATTTTTTATGGCTGCACAGTATTCCATGGTGTGTATGTGCCACCTTTTCCTTGTCCAGTCTATCATCTATGGGCATTTGGCTTGGTTCCAGATCTTTGCTATTGTAAACAGTGCCGCAGTGAACATACGTGTCCATTTGTCTTTATAATAGAATGATTTAAAATCGTTTGGATATATACCCAGTAATGGGATTGCTGGGTCAAATGGAATTTCTTTTTCTAGGTCCTTGAGGAATCGCCACACTGTCTTCCACAATGGTTGAACTAATTTACACTCCTACCAACATTGTAAAAATGTTCCTAAATCTCCAATTCCTCTCCAGCATCTGTCGTCTGCAGATTTTTTAACGATCACCATTCTAACTGGCGTGAGATGGTATCTCAATGTGGTTTGGACTTGAATTTCTGTAATGACCAGTGATGATGAGCATTTTTTCGTATGTTTCTTGGCCTTATAAATGTCTTCTTTTGAAAAGTGTCCATTCATGTCCTTTGCCCACATTTGAATGGGTTGTCTTTTTCTTGTAAATCTGTTTTAGTTCTTTGTAGATGCTGGATAATAGTCCTTTGTCAGATGGGTAGATTGCAAAAATTTTTTTCCCATTCTATTGGTTGCCTGTTCACTCTAATAGTGACTGTCTCTTTTTCTGTACAGAGCTCTGGAGTTTAATTAGATCCCATTTGTCTATTTTGGCTTTTGCCGCCAATGCTTTTGGTGTTTTAGTCATGAAGTCCTTGCCCATGCCTATGTCCTGAATGGTTTTGCCTAGGTTTTCTTCTAGGGGTTTTATGGTGTGAGGCCTTGTGTGTAAGTTTTTAATCCATCTGGAGTTAATTTTAGTGTAAGGTGTCAGAAAGGGGTCAAAGTTCTGCTTTCTGCACATGGCTAGCCAGTTTTTCCAACACCATTTATTAAACAGGGAATCCTTTGCCCATTGCTTGTTTTTGACAGGTTTGTCAAAGATCAGATGGTTGCAGATGTGTGGCTTTGCCTCTGAGGCCTCTGATCTGTTCCATTGGTCTATATCTCTATTTTGGTACCAGTGCCATGCTGTTTTGATTACTGTAGCCTTGTAGTATAGTTTGAAGTCAGGTAGCTTGATGCCTCTAGCTTTCTTCTTTTTGCTTAGAATTGTCTTGGCTATGCGAGCTCTCTTTTGGTTCCATATGAAGTTTAAGGTGTTTTTTTCCAGTTCTGTGAAGAGGGTCATAGGTAGCTAGATGGGGATGGTGTCGAATCTATAAGTTACTTTGGGCAGTGTGGCCATTTTCACAATATTGATTCTTCCTAACCATGAGCATGGAATGTTTTTCCCTCTGTTTGTGTCCTCTCTTATTTCCTTTAGCAGTGGTTTGTAGTTCTCCTTGAAGAGGTCCTTTATATCCTTTGTTGTATTCCTAGGTATTTTATTCTCTTTTTAGCAATTGTGAATGGCAGTTTGTTCCTGATTTGTCTCTCTTTAAGTCTGTTATTGGTGTATAGGAATACTTGTGATTTCTGCACACTGATTTTGTATCCTGAGACTTTGCCAAAGCTGCTTATCGGTTTAAGGAGCTTTTCGGCTGATATGATGCGGTCTTCTAATATACAATCATGTCATCTGCAAATAGAGACAATTTGACTTCCTCCTTTTCTAACTGCATACCCTTTATTTCTTTTTCTTGCCTCATTGCTCTGGCTAGAACTTCCAATACTATATGAATAGGAGTGTTTTGAGATACGTTCTGTCAGTACCTAGTTTATTGACAGTTTTTAGCATGAAGAGCTGTTGAATTTTGTCTAAGGCCTTCTCTGCATCTATTGAGATAATCATGTGGTTTTTGTCTTTGGTTTTATGTGGTGGATTA
>PVKP010048179.1:0-14616 GCA_004027715.1 Plecturocebus donacophilus
TAATTACTCACTTTCAAATTAGGTCTCTGAGTGGACGTCCAGCTTGTTAATTCCCAGCTCCGGGATCTATGTACTTTTCACTGTGCGACTCGCAACACTAGCTAAGACAGCAGCGTTGAAATTCGTGGTGCCTTTCTGCCCGGGGGTCTCCAGTCTGGCTTCTCAGTCCCTTTTTCAATCAGCTGGATGGACTGCTCTGACTTCCCAGAGCGCCAAACATCATCCAAAAGGAGACTCAGTCCCGTTTACTCCACACCAAGAGCCGCCGAGCCGAGGCGCTGGCAAAAAAGCCGCGCCAGCCGAAAGGGTCACGCTGGCGACCCGTGTGGCTCCTCCACTGGGAATGTCCTGGTCCGTGGGCAGCAAAAATTTATCGGTAAGTGTGGCGTCCACTGGCTCTCTGCGCTTTTACTGGGAGCTGCAATCTTGAGCTGCTAGTGATCGGCCATCTTGGATCTCTCTCCCGGTTTGTTTGTTTTTGAGACCGAGTCTCACTGTGTCTCCCAGGCTATAATGCAGTGGCACCATCTCAGCTCACTGCAACTTCTGCCTCCCAGGTACAAGTGATTCTCGTGCCTCAACATCCCAAGTATCTCGGACTACAGGCACCTGCCTCCACACCCAGCTAATTTTTGTATTTTTAGTAGAGACAGGATTTCGTTGGCCAGGCTACTCTCAAACTCCTGATTTCAGGTGATCCACTCGCCTCAGCCTCCCAAAGTACTGGGATTACAGGAGTGAGCCACCGCACCCAGCCAAACCCCTGGATTTGTAGTCAATTAACTAGGGACTCCCAAAGGGTTACTGGCATCAAAAGTGAGGACAAACTCATTTGTGATCATGCTCTTTAACTTATGGGGTCTTCTCTAACACTAGTTAGTGCAAGAACTTAGTTTCAATATACCAGTTGGGGTCAGAATACTTTCAAATTATTGTACATTACTGTTATGAGCTTTTTTCAAAGCTTAACTAGTAAATAGTAACTTCTTTTTATGAAAATTATCGAGTACCTTGTAGTGCCATAGAATAAATACTTTTTCCAATAAAATTAATGGAATTTTTTTCATATAATAGCTTTTAACTTAGTGGTGTTTTCAGGAACAAATTAAAGTCATTAACAAGGAGTAAGTGTATTTAGAAAATCTATAATGAAGGACACAAATGAGAAGTGGTCATTGTCATCATGCTTTGCTCCCTTGGCAATAAAGAAGCTATAGTACTCAAAAATCAGATAATGAAGTCTCCTGACCATGTAGGAAACTTTTTTTAAAATTGTATTTAAAGAGATTATCCTGGCCTGGTGTGGTGGCTCACACCTGTAGTCCTAGCACTTTGGGAGGCCAAGGCAGGCGGATCTCTTGAGCCCAGGAATTCAAGACCAGCCTGGCCAACATGGCAAAACTTTATCTCACCAAAAAATACAAAAATTAGCCAGGCCTGGTGATGTGTGTCTGTGGTCCAAGCTACTTGGGAGGCTGAGGTGGGAGGATTGCATTAAGCCTGGGAGGTTGAGGCTGCAGTGAGCTAAGATCACATGACTCCACTCCAGACTGGATGACACAGTGAGACCCTGTCAAAAAAAAAAAAAAAAAGCAAGAGAGAAATTACCAAAAGAAAATACTAAAAAAAATTTAAAACGGCCAGGTGCACTGGCTCACGTCTGTAATCCCAACACTTTGGGAGGCCAAGGCAGATAGATCACTTGAGATCAGGAGTTTGAGACCAGCCTGGCCAACATGGCAAAACCCTGTCTCTACTAAAAATACAAAAATTAGCTGGGTATGGTGGTGTGCGCCTGTAATCTCAGCTACTCCAGAGGCTGAGGCAGGAGAATCTCTTGAATCCAGGAGGCTTAGGCTGCAATGAGCCAAGATCACACCACTGCACTCCAGCCTGGATGACAGAGCAAGACTCCAAAAAAAAAGGAGAGAGAGAAAGGTGACTTCTCTCCAAGAGACCTGACAACACCAACAATTAAACCACACTGGGCAGAGGACTATCAGAATTTCAGAAGCTATAATATTTGACAGAACTGGCCTAAGATAAAATTATACAATTGTAAAATTTGGCTCCTATATCCTTTTACATTGGGTCAACACCCCCGGATTTCTCAAGCATGTCAGCACCATTGGAGTGGACCATCTTTATCTTTTGGCCTCAATTCCAAATATCCATTAGTTTTTATAAACCCTATCTTTTTGTGGTTGACTGAATATATCATCTGTGCTAGAGGCCCACACTTAGTCTTCATGAATAAGAGTTTATTACCATTATAGGAAGAACAGATGCACAAGTGTCATCCTGAAATGGGATGTGTGGGTATGTGAAAAGAAAATGCAGGGTGAACCATACTCAGTCTATGAAATTCAACTAAATAGATTGCCAAGAGACAAGTTTCATTTTATATTTTACCCTCTTATTGATTTGCCTCTGCTGCCAGGAATATTTATCACTTTGTCAGCTAGTCCTTTAATATGCGATCTTGTTATTATTTAGGAAATGAAACAAAAACTTCCTTTGGCATTACAATAATGAGATACTACTCTTTATGGACAACTGTTAGGGTTTTTAGTAACCCACATATCTTTGGTTCCCTAGGTAAAGGCTTATTGATTTTTCCAGCATTTGCTGTTAATGCTTGATGTTTGGCAATGGAGTCTCAGTCTACATGGGGGAGCTGTTTACACGGTCAGCATAATCATTAATGGGTTGTACAATGTACATGAAGCTACTGGTACTTCACTCTTACAATGTTATTAGACTAAACCTTTTTTTTATTTTATTACTGTTACAGTTAAGGTCATAAACACATGGTGATCCCATTCGAACCTAGATTATACACAGTAAGAAGTTACAAAGTCAGCTCCCAAATATGGGCCTGTCCTAAAATGTGTTCAGAGAAATCAGTGGGATCCTGCATTACTCGTGGCAGAACCATTGTAAGATACAAGCAGGAAAAAGGCGTGATTTTTCTCTTAACACCAGTCTCTCTCTCTCCCCACGTCTCCAGATCCTTCACTCTCCTGCCTTTTTTCCAGACCTTAGTAACTCTACCCATAGTCTCTATCAATGGAAATGCACTCCCTTTCCTACTTGTCAGTGATATAATGTAAGTATTTCAAGATTATCTGAATTAATCAAGGTTTTACAATAAACCTTTAGTGGTAGCCTACTGGGTCTGGTGAGCTGATTCAGAACAAAGCACTGGTAAGGAGGGGTCACCCACTAAGAAATTGGAGGGCCTGAGGAAAGAACAGAAATAGAGGAAGATGACCAGATGGTATATGTCCAAAGTGAAGGCAAGGTTGGTCATTTGGGCCTAGAGCACAGCTTCCTGAAATGTGTCCTTTGGACTCTTGGAACAGGGTCCACTTGAGGTTCACACCAGCCACTTCTAGAGCCAGAGACTTTGAACCCTTGCCCCAGGATCAGTGATTCTCAAACTATACAGGCAGCCAGGGATCTCTTTTATTCTTATTTTATTTTTTGAGACAGGGTTTCACTCTTGTTGCCCAGGCTGGAGTGCAATGACACGATCTTGGCTGACTGCAACCTCTGCCTCCCAGGTTCAAGTCATTCTCCTGCCTCAGCCTCCCAAGTAGCTGGGATTACAGGCACCCACCACCACACCCCACTAATTTTTTTGTATTTTTAGTAGAGTTGGGGTTTCACCATATTGGCCAGGCTGGTCTCGAACTCCTGATCTCAGGTGATCCACCCACCTCAGCCTCCTAAAGTGCTGAGATTACAGGCATGAGCCACTGTGCCTGGCTTCAGGGATCTCTTTCTAAGGGGCCCTAATAGGAGAAATGAAGTGGGTGAGTGACAGAAGGAAGGGGAGGACATTATGATTCTACAGGCCCTCAATACTTCTGTACCATAAACAAATAATGGGAATCCAGCATTTGTTTATAGCAGTCAGAAGGTCCAGTCTGGAATCTGCTCAAAGTGTGGTCACCATCAATATCCACAATAGGCTGAATTTAACAAAAGGATTTTCACCAAAGGAAGCGAGTTCCGGCTTCTTTAAATTATTTTCTGGCTGAGCACAGTGGCTCACCCCTGTAATCCCAACACTTTGGGAAGACAGGGAGGGAGGATTGCATGAGCCCAGGAGTTCCAGACCAGACTGGGCAACATGGTGAGACTTCCATCTCTATGAAAAATTTTATAAAAATTAGGTAAGCATGGTGGTACGTGCCTATGTCCTAGCTGCTTGGGGTCTGAAGTAGGAGGATCACTTGAGCCCAGGAGGTCGAGGTTACAATAAGCCATGTTTGTGCCACTAAACTCCAGCCTGGGTGAGAGAGCAAGCATGTCTCAAAAAACAAAAACAAAAACAAAAAAACCCTCTAATTTAGCAAATGACTTCATGTTCAGGACATTAATGATAATTAGCTCATCTAGATTAGCTTGTCACTTTCTACGTCAATTCTTTTTAAATTCTTAAAGATAGAAGACACCTGGAGTCTACGGCCATACCACCCTGAACACACCCGATCTCATCTGATCTCAGAAGCTAGGCAGGGTCGGGCCTGGTTAGTACTTGGATGGGAGACTGCCTGGGAATACCGGGTGCTATAGGCTTTTTTTTTAATTATTTTTTTAAAAATTATTTAAAAAAAAAGAAAAGAAGATACCTGGAACTAGCACACATAATCTAGGCTAATTTTTGGACCCTGTATAGCTTTGATTCCTACACACACATATCCTCAGTCTATCTACAAACTGAGTCTTTTATGTTCCAGATTAACCTTCCTGAGATACAGCTAATAGTGCAGACTTTTTTTTTCTTTTAAGTGGTACAAACATGACTCACTGAAACCTTGACCTCTTGGGCTCAAGTGATCCTCTTACTTTAGCCTCCTGAGTACCTGGGACTGCAGACATGGACCACTATGCCTAATTGTTTTTGTGGGGTTTTTTTGGTTTTGGTAGATACCGGGTCTCCTGATGTTGCCCAGGCTGGTCTGGAACTCCCGGCATCAAACGATCTTCCTGCCTCAGTCTCCCAAAAGGCTAGGATTACAGGTGTGAGCCACTGTGCCCAGCCTCTTTTATCAATTTTTGTGGATATTGAGGAAATTAAAACACTTTGTTATACCCTTCTTCTTTCTTTCTTTTTTTTTTTTTTGTTTGAGACAGTCTCACTCTGTAGCCCAGGCTGGAGTACAGTGGCGTAATTTCAGCTCACTGTAACCTCCACCTTCTGGGTCCTGGGTTCAAGCAATTCTCCTGCCTCAGCCTCCCAAGTAGCTGGGATTACAGAAATACGCCACCATACCCAGCTAATTTTTGTATTTTAGTAGAGATGGGGTTTCACCATGTTAGCCAGTAGGCTGGTCTTGAAGTCCTGACCTCATGATCCTCCCACCTCAGCCTCCCAAAGTGCTAGGATTACAGGCAGGAGCCACCATGCCCGGCCTGTATTATACTATTCTTAATCATACCACTAGAAGTGCTTTTGCTCTGCCTATCTAAAAACCCAAATCCCTAACACAGCAATTACCATTAAAGATAGTTGGTTTTTGTTTATTTTTGAAACAGTCTCACTCTGTCGCTGGGCTGGAGTGCAATGGCACGACCTCAGTTCACCGCAACCTTCACCTTCCAGGTTCAAGCAATTCTCCTGCCCCAGCCTCCCAAGTAGCTGAGACCACAGGAACCACAGGTGTGCGCCACCATACCCAACTAATTTTTGTATTTTTAGTAGAGACGGGGTCTCACCATGTTGGCTAGGATGGTATCAATCTTTTGATCTCGTGATCTGCCTGCTTTGGCCTCCCAAAGTGCTGGGATTACAGCCACGAGCCACCGAGCCTGGCCTGTTTTGTCTTTTTGTTTGAGATAGAGTTTTGCTCTTGTTGCCCAGGCTGGAGTGCAATGGTGAGATCTTGGCTCACTGCAATTCTCCTGCCTCAGACTCTCAAGTAGCTGGGATTACAGACATGTGCCACCATTCCCAGCTAATTTTGTATTTTTAGTAGAGAGAGGGTTTCTCCATGTTGATCAGGCAGGTCTCAAACTTCTGACCTCAGGTGATCCACCCATCTCAGCCTCCCAAAGTGCTGGGATTATAGGTGTGAGCCGCCACGCCCAGTCCAAAGATAGTTTTGAAGAATGATGCCCTAGCAGAGGTTATGCAAGCAAGCAGGCTCCTTTAAAACTGTCAGAGGCCTGGCACAGTGGCTCATGACTTGATATAGTTTGGCTCTGTGTCCCCATCCAAATCTCGTCTTGAATTGTACTCCCATAATCCCCACATGTTGTGAGAGGGACCCAGTGGGAGATAATTGAATCATGGGGGCAGTTTCCCCCATACTTTCTCGTGGTAGTGAATACGTATCATGAAAACTGATGGTTTTATAAGGGATTTAGGCTTTCATGTCCTCATTTCTCTCTTTCCACTGCCATGTAAGAAGTGCCTTTCACCTTCCACCATGATTGTGAGGCATCCCCAGCCACATGGAACTATGAGTCCAATAAACCTATTTTTTTTCCAGTCTTGAGTATGTCTTTATCACCAGTGTGAAAACGAACTAATACACGCCTATGATCCCAGCATTTTGGGAGGCTGAGGTGGGAAGATTCCTTGAGGTCAGGAGTTTGAGACCAGCCTGGTCAATATGATGAAACCCCATTTCTACAAAAACACAAAAATTAACTGGGTGTAGTAGCAGGCACCTGTAATCCCAGCCACTCCAGAGGCTGAAGCAAGAGAATTGCTCGAATCTGGGAGGTGGAGGTTGCAGTGAGCTGAGATTGCGCCACTGTACTCCAACCCGGGCAACAAAACAAGATTTCATCTCTAAAACAATAAATAAATAAAATTAAAAAAAAAATTGTTGGGGCATTAGCCACAGGAACAGCTGTCCAAAGACCAGGATCTCTGTTTTTTGTTGTTTATTTTTGCAGTTTTATTGGTTTTATTTAAACCCCAATGAAACAAGAACATTCAGTGTCTATTTGCTTTCTGCACTGTGCAGCCTGGCACTGGCCTTGGTGCCTCTGATGACCACCTGGTCTGCTTTTTCCAAGATGGCTTTGCAGTTCTTGGAGGGAACATCATGAGTGACCTCAGCACAGTTAAGATTTGTTGCACACCAGCGGTACTTCCAGCTCCTTGATGTTGTGGACCAGGAACTTCCGGAAGCCTTGGGCAGTATGTGTGTTGTCTTTTTGTTGCTCCACAACCAATGTTGGGCATTGATCTGGCCCTTTAACCTTCTATGAACCTTGCTGTCAATACCTCTGTGTTTCCACCAGTTACACTTAATTTTGACATGTCAGTCTGACTGGTGCCCAGTGAACTTTTTGGGCCTCTTTTTGATGACCTTGGGCTTTAGGAGGGGTCTGAGCGTGGCCATGATGGAGGAGATGTCTGCCACCTCCATAGGCAGTGCCAAGGAAGAGAGCTCAGGTCTTTCTGTAATGGTAAAAGAGGATCCATAAAAAGTGAAGAAGCAATGATGCCCAACCAAATTCAATAAATTTTTACTGCATGGCTGCCCTGTGAAACATGGTATATCGCTGTCAGGGTCTAGATTGAGTGGAATTAATTTGGAGAACAACAAAGATCACTCTAAATCATGTCTTAGAGAAACAGTTGAAATAATCAGAGATGGTTATACTGGAAATAAGAAGATTCTAGGAAAACATGAGAGCCTTCAAGCCTAAATATTTAGCGCCCCCCCGTTTTTTTTTTTTTTTTTGCAGAGATTAGGCTTATTTTGTGCAGGACAACATAGAATTAATGAGTATCAGTCAAAATCAGTAGAAATCATAGCAACCTAAGAAAAAAACTTACTATGAAAGCAATCTAAAAACAGAATGAGCTGTTTCAGGAGAAGCAGAAGCCTCAATAGCAATATTGGTACCAGGGACATTATATACTGCAGTCTCTGGATACTCAATCTCTAAATGAGTCTTAATCAGACACTGCTACAAATTAAATCACAAATAACATCACCCAAAGTCAAACACTGCTAATATAATGACGTTTCCTTCTGATTTCTTTTCCCTGTGCACTTGTTTTTTAACATAGTAAAATTGTAGCACATATTACAATTTTTAACTTTTTATTAAAAATTATTTCTTTCGGCAATTAGACTACCAATATTTACCAAAGCTTTCACTTTTGTTTTTTGCGTTTTTGGGAGTTTTTTTTGAGACAGGTTTCACTGTGTCTCCCAGGCTGGAGTGTAGTGGCAATGATCTCAACTCACTGCAACCTCCGCTTCCCAGGTTCAACTGATTCTCGTGCCTCAGCCTCCCAAGTAGCTGGGATTACAGGCACATGCCACCACACTCAATTTTTGTATTTTTAACAGAAACAGTTTTGCCATGTTGACCAGGCTGGTCTCAAACTCCTGGCCTTGTGATCTACCCGCCTTGGCCTCCCAAAGTGCTGGGATTACAGGTGTGAGTCACCACACTCAGCCAGCTTTCGCTTTTTGTTTAACATTTAGTTTAGTGGTAAGAGCAGTTTTCAAGACATACTACCTGGTTGAATCTCACTTACTAGCTATACAATCTTGGAAAAGTTACTCATTCGTTGTGCCTCAGTCACCTCATTTGTAAAATGGGGACTATACCTCAGGGAATTGTTCTATTAAAGGAGATTCTATAGCAAAAATGTTTGTGTCCCCCATAAAATCCATGCTGAAACCCTAGCTTGTGGGTTCTAGGAGGTGGGGCATTTTGGAAAGAGATTAGGTCATGAAAGGTCAACCCTCATGGGATTAGTGCTCTTATAAAATAAGGCCAAGAAAGCTCATTTGCCTTAACCACCATGTAAGGACACAATGAGAAGGCATCTACCAGCACCTTGATCTTGGACTTCCCAGCCTCCAAAACTGTGAGAAATAAACGTGTTATTTAAGCCATTCAGACTACTGGATTTTGTTACAGTGGCCCAAAGGGACTAAGACAGAATCTAAACCTAAGAATGTCCTCTGCCAGAGTGGTGGCTCACATGTGTAGACCCAGCACTCTGGGAGGCCAAGACAGGAGGATCACTAGAGGCCAGCAGTGTTAAGACCAGCTTAGGCAACATTGCAAGACCCTGTCCCTATAATAAATTTTTAAAAAAGAAAGAATATATCCTCTATGTACCAATGGTTGTTTGGGCCTCTCCTATAGACCCTATCATCTTTTGCCGTCAACACTTATTGAACTTTTACTAGGTAATTTAGTTAAATTCCCCAATAAATGAGGACCTATTAATCTACAAGGCATCTTGCTATGTGCTTGCTATGCATGCAAATATGAAAAGAAACATTTACTCCTGCCCTCAAGCAAGGTGATCTTTGGGGATAAGAGATGCACAGTCCTTTAACCTTACAGTAAGTGTGTTGTAGATATTAAAAGCATAAGCCCTGATGTCAGACAGACCCAGTTCCAATCGTTTTGTCTCTTTCTTTGGGAGACCTTGGGGAAATTACTTAATCTCTAGGCCTGTTTCCTCAGCTATGTAATGATGATAGTATCTACTAAAAAGTACTCTAAGACTTGAAAAAGGTAATAATGTACATAAAGCACTTAGCATAATGTCTGGCACATAACAAATTTTAAAACAAAATATCAAGGAAGCATTATTCAACCCCTAATAGAGAAGCCAGACCACTTATCCACAGCAGCCTTCCCACTCACTACCACCATGTACACACAGGGATAGGACTGGCTAGGGAGTGTTTCCCTTCCATTACCTAAGACATTGCACATCTCTTGCAGAATTTACACCAGGCCATCACACTAGACCAGAGCCCAGCTCATTCAAGAGACTCTCACAACCAAGTCAAACACATCTCACACCCTTATTGACCTAACTCACCACTACATATGTAAGCTTCTCTATTTTTTTTTTTTTTTTTTTTGAGACGTAGTTTTGCTCTCGTTGCCCAGGCTGGAGTGCAATGGCGCGATCTCAGTTCACCGCAACCTCTGCCTCCCAGGTTCAAGCGATTTTCCGGTGTCAGCCTCCTTAATAGCTGGGATTACAGGCATGAGCTACCATGCCTGGCCTTCCCAAACTTTTTTTTACAATTGCTTAGCTGACACAGCTTCTCATCCATCCTATCTGCAATACCAGCTCATCCCATTACCAATAAATCTTTTCTACATCCTCAACCTCATCTCCCAGTATTCTTCTCACCTCCTTACCCAGACTGAAACATGGCTCTTTCCTAGACACTTCCCCAACACCAACTGTAATCTATCATCACATACTCCTGGGGTTCAGGGTTAGGAGCATAAGTGGATTTACTATAAAGCTTATGAAACTTAAGCTCCAGGGTCCCTAACTTCTGCAAGTTCCTTCTAAAGGAAGTATACTAGGAATGTGTTCAATCTTATACTTTCAAAAAATTAGTGGTCAGGTGCAGTGGCTCATGCCTGTAATCCTAGCACTTTGGGAGGTTAAGGCAGGTGGATCACCTGAAGTCAGGAGTTTGAGAGCAGCATGGCCAACATTGTAAAACCCCACCTCTACTAAAAATACAAAAAATTAGCTGGGGATGGTGGCAGACACCTGTAATCCCAGCTACCCGGCAGGCTGAGGCAGGTGAATCACTTGTACCAGGGAGGCAGAGGCTGCAGTGAGCCAAGATTGTGGCACTGCACTCCAGCCTGGGCAACAGAGCAAGACTCAGTCTCAAAATAAATTTTAAAAAAATTCAGACTAAGCTGGACAGCACAGTAATACCCCACCTCTGCGAAATTAAGTTTCCAAATGGATGCTCATCTCACAATATCTAACTGTAACCTACAAGGCTAATACAGACCCTGGCCAACTTTCTTACTCTTCACCCACAACTTTGCTATCTCTAATTCCATCCAGGAATTCTCTTCCCCACAGAAACTATGCTGTAATCTCTGCCTATCAAATTCATAACCCAAATGTAAGTATGGCTTTCTTCTCTGACCGCAACATCTAGCACATATACCTCTTTTATTCTGCTCTTCTTCAAATAATGCACATTATCACACATTGCTGCTCTACCAGCATATACATTCAATTGAGAACTTTTCATTCGCTACAGAATTCAGTATCTGGCATACAGGAACTCAAGCATTTGTACAATTGTTGTCCACAAGTGGTAGAACAGTACTTCTCAAACTTGGATCACATAGGGGCTCTTGCTCAAATATAGTCCAATTCAAGAGGCACAGGGTATACCCCAACAGGGCATTTTTAATAGGCTTCCAGATGGTAAGTCCCAAGAACTTTCACCTACTTTCATTTATTCCATCTCATGTTAGTCATCTGCATTACCAAGGTTAAAGCAACCACATTACACTTACACTTCACTGTTTACTGGGTCCCTCAATAAATGTCTTTCAGTACCATCATTTCTTTCACCTGCACAACCCCTCCAAATGCTCCAAACTGACTGCTTTTCTCTAATATGCACATGCACACATTGACAGACTTGAGACCCTATTATCTAAAGTGTGTATACATACACACACAGTTCTTTAAAATTTTCTTTATTCTATAGAGACAAGGTATCACTATGTTGCCCAGGTTGGTCTGGGCTCAAGCAATCCTCCTATTCTTTGCTCTCGAAGTGCTGGGATTACAGGCATGAATCTGCCACGTTTTTCAAAGCATAAAAATAAAACTGGCAATTACTGGTGTACTGGCATGAATAGTTTTATGTAACTCAGGGAAAATAAGCCATTGAGACAAGTCTATTGAGAAGATAATAAAATATTAATTTTTAAAAGATTTCTATAACCAATTAACTATTCCAGTCACATTAAAACAATCATAAACCGAAGGGTTTTTAAAAATGTTTATTTTATGTACAAAGAACTATCATGGTTTTTCATGGTAGATGTCTTGTATTATCCTTTGAAGATCATTTAGTCCAACTGAAAAAAAAAAAAAGCAGGTTAAATTATTTCAAAATGCTTTAAATCTCTACTTGATTTTCACAAAAACTGGCTCATTATAGAATATTTAAATGGACATTTGACCTACCCAAACTAACTACACCAGGATCTACATAGTTTAAATATTTACTGAATGCGTACTCCACAAACATCAACTATGTTTTAGAATGATTTTTAGTAATGCTATTTCCGCTTCCCTCAAAATGTTTCTCAAAACAAAACACTACTAAATAAATGATCTTTATGAAATGCACAGGTTAGTTGTTCAGCAGGCAACTATAATTACAGTTCATTTTTGTTTTTTGAGACAGTCTCGCTGTCTACCAGACTGGAATAGAGTGGAGCCATCTCCACTCACTGCAGCCTCAGCCTCCTGAGTTCAAGTGATTATCCCACCTCAGCCTCCTGAATAGCTGGGGCCACAGGCTCAGGCAATCATACAAAGGTAATTTTTGTAGACACAGGTTTTCACCATGTTGGCCAGGCTTGTCGCTTAAATCCTGCACTCAAACGATCCACACACCTCGTCCGCCTCCCAAAGTGCTGGGATTTCAGATGTAAGGCACTGCGCCTGGCCCACAGTTTATCTAGGACACAGAGATAGGGCGTGGCCCAAGGTCCATTTTCTTCCGTGTGATATACTACCTCCCAAATGAATGTGAACCTCATTTTAACAGGAAGCATACACTGATAAAGTATTTGCTCAACCCTACCACGTCTGAGTTTACGGGTACTTTCTGTCCTTGTTGCTCTGCAGAATTCATATTAACAATTTGCAACAGACAGGGCGTGGTGGCTCACGTGTGTAATTCCAGCACTTTGAGAGGCCAAGGCAGGCGGATCATCTGAGGTAAGGAGTACAAGAACAGCCTGGCCGACATGGTGAAACCCGTCTCCACAAAAAATAAAAGGCCACGTGTGGTGGCAAACGCCTGTAATCCCAGCTACTCCGGAGGCTGAGGCAGGAGAATCGCCTGAATTCGGGACGGGGAGGTTGTAGGTTGTAGGGAGCTGAGACCGCGCCACTGCACTCCAGCCTGGGCAACACAGTGACATCTCGTTTCAAAAAAAAATTGTATCATTATAGAACACGACCACAAAAATGTCTATTTTTAGTAAGTAGGTACTATTCAATACAAAATAATTAAGAATCAGAAAGCTGGTGATTTTATCTCAAGAGGCAATTATAAACACCTAAAAAAAAGAAAACAAACTACTATTTACATGATTTTTAGAAGCCAAAAGTCTCATATAAACTTTTACTTGATCAAGTGATAGAACCACTAAATGGCAGATCCTCGTTTGCTGAATCCTAACAATGTTTTTCTGACTCCAAACCTCAAGTTAATTCCAGTATATGACGTTATCAAACATTTTTCGGTCAGTGGTTAATACATACATTTGGTTAGAAAATATCTAGGTATTGCTGCGCGTGGTGGCTCGCGTCTATAATCCCAGCTACTCCGGATGCTGCGGCAGGGGAATTGCTTGAACCCACTGTGGTTCTAGGGGTTGCAGTGAGCCATGACTTGAACACCACTGCACTCCAGCCTGGGTCTCACTCTGTCTTACAGGTACTTTTAAGACCGGTAAGTAAAACAGTTTTAGTGGCTTCTGTAAAGTGAGTAATTTCACCCAACACACTGGCTAAGCTATCTAAGTAAAAAGGGGGTAGGAAAGACTTAAGTCTTTCACCTCCCCATTCTATTAATGTAACTGCCCAAATCATCAACACTGTCACCAGCTACCAACTAAAAGAGAAGAAAAGCTCTGGGTCGAATGCTCAGAATTACCACCCCAGGGAAAATCTGTCGGTTGTCTTTCGCAGAAAAAGTAAAAAACCACCACGACCTTCTCCCCGAACGGAAACAACATGCAGTACGTCCGCGGACACCTACCTTAATGAAACCTATATCCTTCGCGTACTGACGGAAACACTGGCGGCACATATTGAGACCATATTTCCGGATCAAACCGTGCCGGTTTGAACAGACTCGACTGTAAAACAAAAAGAGACAGGGGTTTTTCATGTCACAGAAATTACAAGACTCTGCACTCAGACGACCACTACCCGCTTCCCGGTACTTCCCGGCCCCAGCACAGGTCTGTAATGGCGGCACCAGCGGCTTCCAGTCGGCGTGCTCTCTAGTGCAGCCCGTGGCCTCCTCTACTTGAGATTTTAAGCAGCCCAGCGATCTACGGCAACGTTTCCCTAAAATCACAGACTATTTCTCACCAAGAGCGAGAACCCTGGCCGAATTTTCGAGGGTGGCTCCAGTACAGCTGCTGGTGACCCATCTTGCTCGCAGAAAGGCAACGAGGTAAAAGGAAGGAGCTACTCTACGCATGCGCTCTTCAATTTTTTTTGAGACAGTTTACCCAGAATGCAGTACTCAACGGAAACGCGTGCGCAGTATGGTCAGGTTGTTTCGTGAGGTGAAATCTTGGAGGCGTTGTGGGCCGGCCCAGTTGATGACGTCACTACAACACAGCTTCTAGTGCTATTCTGCGCCTCTACCAGAGCGCCGGGCGCGGTGGCGCGTGCCTGTAGTCCTAGCTATCCGGGAGGCTGAGGCTGGAGGATCTCTTGAGTCCAGGAGTTCTGGGCTGTAGTGCGCTATGCCGATCGGGTGTCCGCACTAAGTTCGGCATCAATATGGTGACCTCCCAGGAGTGGGGGAGCACCAGGTTGCCTAAGGAGGGGTGAACCGGCCCAGGTCG